>JAZHYW010029607.1:0-17132 GCA_037355805.1 Ixodes ricinus
AGTCAGATGGTTAGCGTCTCGCAGATAGCCCTGTCGCTGACTGCCCCTGCCGATGCTGCGTTGTCTCTTTTGTAGGCTCTTGGCTTTGGCGCCGCCTCCGTCGCTGCCGTCACTGGTGTCGCTGTCGCCCTGGTTTCCCAGATCGACGCAGTCTCGTCCAGGCTTTTCTTTATCGGTGTCGTGCAGCTTTCGATGGCGGGTGGCGGGTGGAAATCTGCGGAGTCAGATGGTTAGCGTCTCGCAGATAGCCCTAACATCAAACAGTTACCTCTTACACATGCAAGGGAAGTCCGACAGATGGCTTACATCTCGGAATACACTAGCGACATCCGTTTCATCAACGGCAAAGACAACACCGTCGCCGACGCGCTATCCCGCATCGGTGTCAACACCTTTACAGCTGAAAAGACAGCTATCAATTTCCAGGAATTGGCCGCCGCGCAAAAGCTCGACGAAGAACTTCAGCACCTTCGCTCTTCGTCAACAGCGCTGGTGCTCGAAGACATTGCAATTCCTGAATGCAACAAAACACTTCTCTGCGACACTTCTACTGGCCATCCTCGACCTTACGTGCCGACACCGTTTCGACGAGTCGTCTTTGACACACTTCACTCACTCTCCCACCCAGGGCTACGTGCGTCACAAAGCCTCATCTCAGCTCGATTCGTTTGGCCAAGGATGAAGTCAGACATTAGAAACTTCGCACGGGCATGCCAACAGTGCCAGCGAGCCAAAATCCATCGCCACACAGTGACACCCGTAGGCACATTCCAACTTCCCGGTGCCCGATTCAACAACGTACACCTAGATATCGTGGGACCGCTGCCTCCGTCTCACGGCTATCGTTACCTGCTGGCGTGCGTGGACAGGTTCACTCGCTGGCCAGAGGCAATGCCTATGAAAGACATGACCGCGGAAACAGTCGCCCCAGTGGCGTCACGAGGGTCAGCGGCACCCGGGGCGGCAGCCCGCCGTGACACCCCGCCCCCCCCCCCCCTCCCCTCCGCTCTCGCGTGGCCCGCCTCGACTCCCCCCCCCCCCCGCTTTCGCTTGACCCGCCGCGATTCCCCCCCCCGCTCTCGTGGCCCGCCGCGACACCCCCTGAGCGCTGCACCCGGGGCGGTCCGCCCCCCCGCCCCCCCCTTGTGACGCCACTGAGTCGCCCACATATTTATTACCATGTGGACCAGCCGTTTCGGGGTGCCGGCGACAATAACAACCGATAGAGGCAGACAGTTCGAAAGTCTTCTCTTTCATAAACTTTCAACTCTTCTCGGTGCACACCACATCCGAACAACGGCATACCATCCCTCCTCCAACGGGCTCGTGGAAAGGTTTCACCGACAGATGAAAGCGGCACTCAGAGCGCACACGTCACTAAGCCCATGGACCGAAGTCCTACCAATGGTGCTGCTGGGCATCCGCACTGCCGTGCGAGACGAACTTAAATGCACCTCCGGCCGAAACTGGTCTACGGCACTACCCTCCGACTACCCGGTGAATTTTTTCAGACAACTGAAAAGAGCAGTGACATAGACTGCGAGAACTACGCCAGCCGGTTACGCTCGGTTCTCCAAAACATCCAACCAATCCAAACCAGGACTCAGTGACGCAAGGTCTTCATCAGTCCCGACCTTCACCACTGCAGTCACGTGTTCGTACGAAACGACACTGTGCGACGTCCACTACAGTGTCCCTATGACGGACCCTATGCAGTGTTGCAACGAACTGACAAAACATTCACGCTTTCAGTCAACGGCCGGACAGAAGTAATTTCAATTGACCGCATTAAGCCTGCACATCTCGCAAACAATGAGCTACAAGAAATTGATGCAACTTCGTGCACAAACACATCGCTCGTATTACCCACAACCTCGCTAGGGGGGAACCATGTAGCGGCTCCCAGCGAAGCGCGAAAGAAGAAAAAGAAGTGCCCGTGCGATCATGGCCTCGCTCGGAGCTCGAGACAGCACAGACATCGAGGAACAACGGCACCCGCAAGGTCGGCCCGTCGCGTCTCAGATTTAACCTAATGTAAATAGTGTAAATAAATTAGTTGAAGCTCAGTACACTTCAAGAAAACCGAAGAATAGAAATGGGTTCACTGACAGAGAAGTATCTGCACGTTTTTAATTGTATGTATTATTTATATACACCCGGAAGTCGGAAAATGATCACTAAGATCCAGTGTTGGACAAAATACTCGATAAAAGTATTTAAGTTAAGTTACTAAATACCTGCCTCATAAGGTATTTAAAATACTACTCAAGTTACTTTCATTGTAAAGTATCTTGAGTAGAGTACAAATACTTAGAAATGTATTTCAGTTACTTTTGAAGATACTTCCGCTTTGCTTAATTTGTATCGACGTCATTGACAACGACAATTATGCACCTACGCAAATCTGGGTTGCCAGAATGGTTTATTAGCACGCAACAACACAAAACAAAAAAAAAACAGTATCGTAGGGCTATTTTATGCAGTCCGACTATAAAGAGCAAAATATTGTCACGAATGATAAATGATGAGGCGGCGAATAACTGAAGAAACTAAACGTTTAATGGGGCGAACTTGTTCCCAAAACAAAATAGAGAAATTCTAGCGTCGCAGGCGTCGATGTCGGCGAAACAGCAGGATCGACCGCTGGGGCGAGACTGACTCCGGACCGCCACTCGGAGCACCTTTTGTACCCGCGTGGGTTTCTGGAACATTCGGTGTAGAAAGTTCGGCGCGTAGAACATTTGTAACTCGATCAGACGACAAAATTCTCGAACTTACCAGAATGTCAAGTTGAAGGAATAAATAAAATAGAAGTCCGCTTTCTGGTATCGAACCCGGAGCCTCCGCGCGAGAGCCAAGCGCGAGAGCCAAGCGCGGTAACCATTCGGCCACGCGCTCGCTGGGCAACGCGCGTGGCAATATCACTGATAGATGTTACCAAACATTTCTGCGACAACAAGAAAGGAGTCGCTTCGCTCGCGCCCCAAGCGGTTAACTTTAGAACTAGATGGATGGGGACAACAAATACAATGGCTCAGCGCTCGGCTAACTTAACCGAACGCGGCGTCAGCGTTCGGCTGGAGTTCGTGTTCTCCGGTGAGGGGGAGGAGGGGCTCTTTTGTTACCACTTTGGCTTGCATGAACAATGCAGCATGCACGGTGCCCAGCTCAGCACAAAAGCCCAAGTGGGTCAAGTTCGCATCCTCTGACGACTGCTTTCGGGGGAGATCCGGCACTTAACGTCACTTCACTAATTGTTGGCATTTTTTCATTACACTGTACAGCGCGCTCCATTAAAAAAAGATGACACGAACATGCCCACAAGGCCTCTGGGTATGTGAGCAGGCCTTGTGTTGGGTAAACACCGAGGTGTGGGAGTGACAAACGGGTCAGAGCGCTTCGCCAATAGTGACATCCCTGAATATCACATCCTGCGGCGCACCTTAGACGCATCGTTTAACTACAATCCATATTTCCTATACGGGGAGTTCACTATAAACGAACTTGGGACACGGATCTGAGTGAATGAAAAACAAAGAGAACCCTCATAATAGTCACGGCAGTGGTCGCACCTTCTTCAAGTAGGTTGCGTTCAGAAAAGCACTCGACGTTGGGGGTGTCCCCAACGTCGCATTTTGAGAGCTCATCCAGCTCCCAGTTCGTTTCCTGTACTGTTCGCTGCTTATCAATGTTCGCTTGCAGACATGTTCGCGAGAGCAATAAGTGCCGGACTGACAACACAAAGAAAAGAAAAGAAAAAAAAAAACCTCGACGTTTCGCTTTAGCGGGGTCAAATATGCAAAAAGCAAAACAAAAATGTCTACTTTTTTGTGTGTGTCCACTTCTCATTTTTTTCTATTTGTTATTTTCTTGACCACTCAAGTCTGCATTGTTCTCGTAGGTCGTTTCCCGCTCTGCTTGCGCCTCAGGGTGGCATCTTTACTTCCGTAAAACCACACCTTTTGTTGCAGGATTTTTTTGGGGGAAACTCTATAGAAACAAAAGGCGCCTTTGGGAAGGCGAGGGGAGAACCTTCATTGTACGAACTTTGGGCTGAAATATGAGTCACAGTCGGCAAAAAAGCGATATTTTCACGAGCTCAGTTAAAGTCACCGTAGCTAATCGGAGCTAGCAACAGGATTCGGTTGCTCGAAAGAATGTTCACGTTTGCTCGTGCCACGCCCACGCCACTTCATACCGAAAAACTCGGAAAATGGCGGAATGTCAAAAATGTATTTAAGATAATGAGTACAAGATACTCGGAATTGTAATTAAGATAGAGTATTAAATACTCTCCATCAAAGGTATTTGCAAGATACCAAGATACTCCAAAAAGTATTTAAGATACAGTATCTTGAGTAGAGTATTTGAGATAGGCACAAGTCTGCTAAGATCATAGCTCATAACTCCAGATCTCACACTGTTTTCCTCGTGATTTGTTATAAATAAATTAATCAAGGTAACCCCCCCCTTTTACTTTAAAACTACACGTTTACTTTTTTCGTTGCTCCTCCATAATTTTTCTTTTTTTTTTTTGCTTAGGGACTTTTTTTTTATTTGGGAGTGTTCATTAGACATTTATATTTGTTCCTTGTTAAAAGTAATCCTCTATTATTTTTATTTTGCATACAAAAAGAGAAGTAGAAACAAAATACGGGGGAGGTTGGGGCTTGGCGAAGAACTTGAGAACGACAATCCAGTGAGACTAAAAGCAGCTGCCAACGTTCGGCTGTCCCTCTGAGGCCACTATGTTCTTTATTTTCATGTACCCCCCCCCGTAAACACTTGTAGTTCCATAAAACGTTAGATTAATAGGTCACATTTAGACTTTAGTCCTTTCAATGCTTCCATTTTCGGGGACAACATTTTGAGGCAGTTCATCAACAACGAAAGCATGTTTGGGCGCCTCAATTATGTGTACATGCACTCTTAAGAAAAAGCCCGTACGTCTACTTTCCCGCACAACACCCAGAGAGCCAATCATCGCTACTCACAGAGGCAGCTCAGCGAATGACGTTGTCGAAACATATGTTTAGACCAAAAAACGCAGTCTGAGTTGTGACATTAAGCAATGTAAAACGTAACGCTTGCATTGCTTCATATCACAAAAATACTGCATTTTTGGTCTAAACATATGTTTCGGCATCGTCATTCGCTGAGCTGCCTCCGTAAGTTACGGTGATTGGCCCTCCGAGTGTTGTGCGGGAAAATAGACGCACGCGCTTTGTTTAGAATGTGTAAAGTGGAACGTGCATCAATTTTGTACGTGTAAAGCACTCATTAGTTTTCCTCTGTGCAATGCCAGGCACAGAAAAAATAAATGAAGGAAACAGCCTTCCCCTCCTCAACTCGCTATACACTAGTGATGGGCCGAACTTTTGCCGAATCGAAAGTTCGGCGCCGAATCTTGGGATTCGGCAAAGCCGAACTTTTGCCGAATTTTTCTAGAGATTCGGCAAAGATTCGGCAAAAATACAATGTTACCAGACTTACGTTGAAATTTAGTTTATTCTGGCGAAAAAAGCTTTTATGTTTTGTTTTTCTTAACTTAAATGCAACTTGTAATGCATATTGACACAGTTATTACTAAGTAAGGTGATATTCTACAAGATAATTGTATTGGTGTCGTTTTTGTGTATTTACTGGAAATTTTAGAGTGACTTCTAGCAGAAGTGGCGTGACAACGAGGTTGAGTGGCAGGGTGGCAGTCACGAATCACGCTACGAGAGTTTCGGTTTCGAGGCATAATTAGCGCAAGCCTGCATGTGTGTGTACAGTGTTAAAATGAGGGCAATAACGCTGCGTTCTTGCTTTCTCTGAGACTCACCGTTCTGTGTGCGAAAACGAATGCAACGGTTGCTGAGCCTTCACCAGAAAAGTTAATATTATTATTGTAAATATGCATATTTTTCTGTTTGAGTCACTTGACGTCAGCTTTGCATGAAAGTGTGCGTTCCATATTAGCAACGTCTCGTTTTTAACCTTTAAAATGTCAGTTTCTGGTGTTAGGACAAACACGAACGTTTAGGAAGATAGGGAGAGTTAAAAACATCGGATGCGCAACATCGAGCATTATAGTTCTGTGTTTAGTTTTATGCAGAAACAGGAAAATCACGAAATAACGCTGGTTAAAGAAGTAATCAATCAACCAATCAATCTTTATTTGCACAAAATAGTAGAACACGGGAAGCGTGCGCGGCTGGCAGAAAGGTTACAAGCCCGTACGCTGAGGCGCCTGCCAACCGACTTTCCGTGAGTTATATCAATAGACACAACACAATATAGTTCGACGTTTAAGACGCGGACGAACACAGGAAGGACAAAATATGGCCATTGGACTCGCAAATAAAGGGTGGCCCACACACTCGCGCAGAGTGCGCAGCGCAGCGGCACACACTACTTCTGAGCCAAAAACAGAATTGCTATAATTGCGAGGAGTGCTTTAATGTACTTGTCGGCCAATGTTTCAACTACCTCGTTGCATCAGTGGTTTCACATACTCAGGGTAATGCGTTTACTTAAACCGTAACAGAACGGCGCAGCGCGATGCACGCTGCGTCGTAGGTTGAGAGAGTCTGAGGAGGCGCCCGGTAACAGCAGTCTCCGTGAACGAAACTTGATCCGTGCGAGCGGGCCTTGGTCGGCGGTTGGACTTCGCACGATAGTTCATATACGCGTAGTCGCGGTATGTAGCTGAGCGCGCCGCCGGATACTAGCAATATATATCAAGTGGAAATGACAAATTAAAATCAGGTCATCCAGAATGTACCGCATCATTTGTTACTTGCGCAGTGGACTGCGTAAATTACTGGTCGATCTTCTATTCTTGAGGCAGAAAATATTGAAGCGAACCACACTCGCTCACAAACACAATTACCGTGTTGCCTACTCACTCCACACCTCGCCGTAACCACTGGTTGCACTCAACGAGCTTGAGTTGGTTGTACTACGCTGCACCACCGTGCACTGCACGATATAACCGCACGACTGCACGGCGTCCATTTGCAATCCATGGCCCCGTAGCGTTCTCGCGCGTGCGCAGACATTTGCCGAATTTTTGCCGAATCTTTGCCGAACTTTCCTTTAAAAGTTCGGCATTTGCCGAACTTTGCCGAATCTGAAGTTCGGCAGATTCGGTCCATCACTACTATACACCTTTCACTAAATTACCAGAGCTGTGTATAGAGAGAGTTTGGTCAATGGGAGGAGCTGGCAAAGTCAGGGCGTGCACCAGACGCAAAAAGAGGGCTTGACATGCTCTCTTGGCCAACCTAGAGCCACTAGGCCAACCAGAAGCCGAAAAAAATCCCCTAGCGGTGGTAGCGAAAACCATTTCTGATAGGTGCGTACGAGTTGAATGTAGTAACTCTTCATGGCTGAAAATATGGTGCCCGTGATATTTTTACTATGATCATGCAGAAACATATCAGAAACGAAGGTGCCGCTCGAACTCTATTTTGGTCGGACGGAGTTTGACCGTTGTGCAGTGCTAACCACTACACAACTCCACCTTGACTTTCTGGCGTTTCCTATCTGTCGTACTAATTCACAAGAAACGAAATGTATCCAATCAGAGGTGTTCTGGAAGCACACCCCGCCACGTGCAACATGGTACGACACTTGCTGGCACGTGGTACGTGCTCGTTGTGCCCCAGAAGACCTGTCATTGCTTGTCTCGTCACGTGTACACGTATTATTTTGCTCGTGAGCTTTGGAGACACGTTATCATCATCATCTGCGAGAATCAGAGAGCCACGTTTGAATATATCACGGGCCCTTTTCATCATCGTACGTGGTCTCCAGAGAGAAAATAATCGAAAATATGCAGATGAATGAACCGTAGTTGATGGAATGAATCAATGTTTTACGAAACCAGAGTTCAAATCAGTTTATTTTGGCTTTCAGTGGTTTCGTAAAACATTGATTCATTCGATCAAGTACGGTTTATTCATCTGAAAATGTTTGATTGTCTATCTCTTTCTATATATATATATACGTATACAGGGTATTCCACGTAACTTGAGGCTAGGTTTAAAAATATTTTGGTGCATCTTAGGAAGACGAAACCAAATGAATAAGACAAATTTTCTATTATTTTGTGTGTTCTAAACCGTGTCAGAGTTTCTAGGTCTCCACTATTTCCAGTAAACTTTTGGGCATCAAAGGGGTTAAGTTTCCGGCAAATAACGTCAGTATAAAGCTGACGTTATTAAAGCCATAGACAACTGCAAAAATATGCTAAATAAGCCCCGAAGGCACTGTCAGGTGGTAGTCGCCTGACGGTGTCTCGCTGTCAGGCGACTACCGCCCGACACGCCTCGCTGACGTCATGCTGCTGTGGTGGCGCTGCTATTGGCTGCAGGGCGTATGCGCAAATGCTCCACTTCACGCAAATCTATAGTTTCTGTGCGTTAGCCCACACTTCGTGTGGGCTTGTTTGTAACCAGCGCGTTGGCCTATACGTCTACCCACTAGTCATTCGAACCAGAGCTCGGCATTCTGACGTCTCTGTGCGCTACGTCTCTTCTCTCTCTTAGTTTCTCGGCACATTGGTATAATAGTACTGCAGATATCAATCGCGTGACCCAGCGTAAAAACCTTAACAGACGGCAAAACTTCAAACTACCCATTTTCTTCAGAAAAGGACCTCATATATCCTCTACTTCAAGGAGATACATGGCAAATGAGGAGTCGCACCATCAGAGAAACACACGAAATGTGGCATTGTTCATACCTGGTGCTCTAATTGCACATGGTCACAACAGCCAGATTGTTGAGTCTCACGGCAACAGGAATGAGACCTTGTCTGCCTACAACTCTAGTTTTGGTTGCTTCACTACAGGGTGCGCTTTTCAACCTGGAAGGAGCACGAGCCGGTCAGATCACCAAGCCGTCAGTCACCTAAGGTGCAATGATACCGTTTCAAAAGCCCCTTTGACCACATCGACACAGCTCGCATAAGAACACATTCCATTCCTGCTCCATTCTTGCCAAGATGCACCTAATTCCCTTCCCGGTTTTCTCAGTGCTGCCGTCATTTCACTCTATTCCGGAGTCGAGGAATGATTGTGGAATAATTCAGACTTCGGAGTGGCAACTCCGCAACAATGTTTTTATGGTATGGGTGTTCGCCACCTAACAAAGAGGAATTCCGTTTAGAAAGGCCCAGTGCATTCACCCACTAATTACCAGACATGCAGGTACCGCAGCAAGTTTTTTAGCGGCGGAGCAGTCAAGTCTAAAGGTTGCCACGAATGTCTTCATGGCGACAAGATTGGTGGTGAAATCGGAACTGAAGAGCGAATAAATGTGTGGATGAACCAAAGAAGTTTCCAACGAGTAGCCTGTATGTCATGTTCCTGGCTGTGTTCTTCAGCAGGGCATAAAAAAGCCAAGAGTTACCTGTTGCAACCGTTTTGGGCGGCTCGATGCTCGCGCATACATGCAGATGGGCTATCTGTCTGTTCAGCTCAGCTCGTCAATATATAAAGCTTATTACAAGACACGGGAAGGAGGCTGTGGTTGCTTGCCAGCTCCGATATAGTACACATAAGTGGCCTTGATGAAAGGCCGTTTAAATGAGGTTGTGCAAAACCATCCTCAAGGGTAGTGCCAAGTAGTACGGCTAGAGAAAGCACAGGCAGCAGCAACGTGGTAGCTAATATACTGCAATTTTTCCATTCGACTGTACGAGCCACTGAGTTGCTGCACCCTGGACTCTCTCTAGCTGTACCACATGGTGCTATACACTCGGTGATCCATGCACCAAAGAATCGGGGGTGTACTAGACGGTTTCCTGGCTGGAAAAAAATTGACTTATTAGCGTGCAGAATGGCAGAGGACGCGACGCCTACAGTTTTGAAGGATTGATTTAAGATGCTACATAAACAATGTTTAATATTGAAACTTCAAATGTGCTTGGTGCTCATGTCTGATTGCTAGCAAGAACGATAAAAATGCATGCGTGGCTTGCTATACGTTGAAACCACACATGTACGTAACGCGTTACAAGTAACGAGTTACTTGTACCTGAATTACTATTTTCGGTAACGAGTAACGTATTTAGTTACTTTTTTAGAAAAGGAACGAGTAACGGTATTTAGTTACTTTGAAGGCCAAGTAACGAGTAACGGTATCTCGTTACTTTTGAGAGTAACGTGTACAACACCGCTTAAACGGTCTTGTTTTATTCTATCCTGAGTATGCGTCTATTGCGACAAAGGCAGATGGGCAACCCGAAAAACAACTAAACAGTATGACAGTACAGCAACGTATATCGCTGAACACGTCAGTCGAACAGTTCGACTGACGTGTCCAGCGATAAACGTTGCTGTACTGAACTCTACAGCTGGGAATGTCCTTCACCCAGCGAGCACAATCAGGTTCGTTGGTTGAACCTTCTAGAAACGGGTACGGACCGAATGTAAACCCGGAGGTTGCAAACACGGGAAGGCACATAACCCATTACCCGCTGTCCTCAATGAAGGCGCAGTTCTCGAAGATTCACCAGCTCTTCCTGAAGCACAACACTGCCGTTCCTTCGAGCGCGTCGGTAGAACGACTCTTCAGCGTCGCCGGAGATGTATTTTCAAGGAAGCGAGGAAACATAACTGATGAAAACTTCTACAGGCAGCTGCTGCTTAAGGGCAACGACTACTAAAAAAAACAATAAACCTATGAAACAAAAACAGTTGTGTATTTGGTCGTCAAAGTAACGTGGAAAGTAACTCGTTACTTTTGAGGTAACTCACGCGTTCCTTTTGAGAATCGGTAACGAGTAACGTATTTAGTTACTTTTTGAGCGAGTAACGAGTAACGGTATTTAGTTACTTTTTTGGGTAACGTGTACATGTCTGGTTGAAACTGTTGTGACTGAGATTGAAACAAGTAATATAAAACTTGCGTCTATTTACCTAGCTACGATTAACTGGAGCTTCCGGTGTCAGTTCTTGATTGAAGGTCCAAGGCATACACACTCTCAGAAAAAAGGGTACATAATGACACCCCTTGTCCCATATACGACACCCCAAAACTTCAAGTTCGACTTACGGCGCGCTGACATCGAACCGACGTTCCGAACTTTCACAGGTGGCTTGATAGCCGAGTGGTACGACTTATTAAAATAGCTAATGTACGTGTTATTGAAAACAAAAAAAGTTATCTGGCTTTTTTTGGAATTACTACAAAACCTCAGTGGTTTTTTGTGTTTGTTTTTTTGTTGTTGTAGTCTTTGATGGTCTTTGATACGGACTTTAGCTGTTTAATGAGGTATGTATCACCGTTCTCAAGCACCTCGTAAAAGTTGAGGCCATCAAATCGACGTCAGCGCGCTGTACGTCGAATTCAAGTATACGGGGTGTCGTATATGGGACAAAGGGTGTAAGGATATACCCTTTTTTCTGAGAGTGCACCGACGGACCGAGAAGTGGACAAACCTCAGCAATCCACTGGTGCGCAGTCCAGAGAAGGATACCTGAAGCCAGTGTATCGTTGAGAGGGAAGGTTTTTCTTATTTTCTCCACAATGCACGCAGGCAGCACTCGTCTGTTGCCAGCTCCCTGTCGACCCCACATCCAGCGGGTGAACTGCGGGTACGACACAAAGCGATAATTCCTGGAGAAAGCATAACAATGTTTCTTCTAGAACTAAAGGCAGAACCACCACGTTCTAAGATGCAACTGAGAGGCAAAAAGCTCATCGGCTCTTCGATTTCTAACAAGTTTTTCAAAGAACTGCCGCACTCGCTGGTTTATGAAAACCCGTTTATATAGTTTATTTTTTAATGTGTGATGTTTTGTTGTTTTGTTTTGTTTTTTGTTTCGAGAACGGCGAGCCTTAGAAGCACGTAAAGTGTCAGCAAAGCGAACACTTGCTATGAAGTCGGTTGTGCCCAATTTTGTATCTACCTCACTCTGAGAAAAAAGGGTGTACACGGGTACTTTCTTTAGGGAGTCAAGCGATGTCTCAGAAATAACTCCCCGGGCGAGTCATGTTCTCCCCTAAATCGGAGAGTTCAATTACACCCCGCTTTTGGGGGGCCATTTAGCACATGAAGTGAATCCCCTTGGACTCATCTGACACCCCTCACTAAGGGTGCTGTTTAACTCGCTAAGTAACACCAAAGGAGTCAAGTAATCCCCTGACTAAGGGTGTTGTTTGGCACTCCTTATAACTCCCAGAGGTTCATCACGACCCTTCATTTTATGAATGTCGTCTAATAGCTCATTTCAACTCCCAGGTGTTCACATGGCTTCCCATATTGTGGGAGATATATTGCGCCCTTCCCAACTCCTAGGGACTCCAAGTGACTCCCCAGTCCAGTGGGGCTTTGCAGCACCATGGGAACTACAGAACTATCGGTTGAGGATGCCTTTAACTCCCGGTATTTAACAGACATGCTCGTCATAACGGTGCTACCAAGTACCCTTTGCAACCCTCTGAGACTCAAAGAACCCTCGTCCCTGGAGGAGTTGCTTGTCACCATTTCCGTGTACCGGAGACTTCAATGACTCCGCTTTTTTTTTTTTTGTGTGTGTGTGTGTTTGTTGATAGTTGCATTACAAAACAGGCAGTCAGATGAAACTTTTCGGGAGAAGCCCTTTTGGGAAGCAAATCCCCCAAAAAAGAGCTCACAGCTTCGGAAGCTGGTTTTGCTGCAAGAGTGCTTAGTAAAGCAGGGGTGCTTTCTAATGGTGAATTCCGCTCGCAGATCTCGAGCGCTCCAAAACCGCTCCATTTGGAGCGCGCATATTCCGCTCGCAGATCTGGCTCGAGCTGGCCATCTTCCGCTCGCAGATCTCTAGCAGCGCCCGCTCCACGGAGCGCCCCAAACCCCGCCGAACTTGCTCTGCGGGATTTCACAGATCTCTCCGGAAGTACAGAGCGCTTACGTCATTTCCTCGGCAGTGCGCATGCGCGGCGAGGTTGGCGGAGTCGGCGGGCCGGTGGAGCCACGGTCGGGTCGTCGAGTTGGATCTGTTCGGGTGCGTCGGTTGTTTACGCGGGATTGTGACGGCTCGAACGCTTCTACCTCGCGTAGATCAGGGATACAAAGCCGGGACTGTGGAGCGTGGTAAATCGTAAGCGCTGACATCTGTGATCGTGAGAGGAAGAACGAGAAAAAGAACGACAAAAAAGCCGGAGGCAGACGCAAGGTTAGGCCTGTTCATTCTGCAGCCAATGATTGTTTACCTTTTTACACGGCATTCCGCCGGCGTTTTCCCGTGCAATAAAGCAAGAAGAGATTAGGCAACGACCGTGCAAGTGATGGTTTGTTACCTCTGTGTTTATTAAAGTCGTACCAGAAATCTGAACTCCACCGCTGGCAATCGCTGTCCGTGCCCCGCCGCTTCGAGGCGGCCGAAAGGTATGTGACGGTGCCGAACGCGGACGTCTTCGTTATTTGCGACATGGGCGCCGTGGTACGTATAATTTCGCCCGGCCTGTGTCGCGTGTTATTTCTGCGTCGGAAAGATCAGTCGGCTGAGGCGTTGGTGGGCTTGTCAAGTTCGAGCAGCGGCCATTTTGAACGGCGGAGGGAGAAGGGGTGGGGAGGGGTGTGGGGGAGGTCGCTCCAAAAATGCGAGTTTATCTTCCCCTCGTCGATTTGGAGCGGGTCCCACGGAGCGGAATTTCGCCTCCCTCGCGGATTTTGGAAAGCGCTCCGGATCTACGAGTGGAATTCACCATTAGGCATCAGTTCATGCTCTCAGTATTGGCACCACTGAAAAAAGATTCACAAAAAGAGATAATCATGATTGAAGTCTTTAATAGCACAACATATTTGGAAATTTGTAGAACTTTTTATTTGAAGCTGTAGGACGTAATTTTCAACAGTGGATTTGTGTTTTTGTGGTGTTGGCAGTGTCCACTTAGTATACTACCCCTCAGGCACAAACTGTGTTGGGTACATGCAGGGATTGGAACATGTGAATAGCTCTTTCGTGTTCCAGTTTCAGAATGCCCGTAACCTGTTTCACCTACAAGAAGTGCTGACATTTCGCCTTCACTGCCGAACACCGAGTAGAACTTAAATTGAATGCCGAAATAACCTAAAGACTTCCAATGATCTTTAGAGCAGTCATGGCTTCAGTTGTTTCCTTAACGTCCATTGCTCTTTCGAGGATCACGCAAGGTGTTCTTCTCACTAGGCCGATACTCCATGTCGAAGGCCCAATACATAGCCATCATTAGACTGACGCCTTCTACGACGTCTGCCACGTCGACGATCAACCCTTCTACGGCCACCTGCATTGAAGCCGACGATACCGCGTCCTCTCCGGAAAAGAGGTACGGTGGGGTGAATATGCCGCTCTCCGGGTACCTGTAACTAAAACAAAAAGCAGGAAAAAGGTTATTCAAATGTACACAAAAAGACAACGCATCGTACCAGTTCTTTCTATCGTACGTCTATTTCACCTTATGATGTACCGCAGGAAGGCTACAATCGCGAGCTCTTTGCTCTGGGGCAAATCTCGGCTGCACAAGCTCTCGTGCACTAAGGGCAGCTGCCAACGCTATGAGCTCGTGCTTCTAACCTTCGTTGCGATACAACATAAGGTGAAACGGAATATTAGCGATGTGCGCGGCCAAAAGCGTCGCTGTGGTCAGCTTTCCACGATTGGCCAAACCATGGGCATATGAGCACTGTCAGATTGTCAACTTTGACGGTGTTAGTTTCGGATTGCGATGGCTCCTAGCTTCCACTGTGCTTTTTAAACACACCATCGAACTCGTCGTCGCACCCGATGGTAAGTAGCCAGAATAACAACTGGTGACGTCACGGCGAGGCAAATCCCAGTCGTGACGTCACGGAGGGAGACCATAAGAGGGCGCCACCGAAACATCTCGGCGCTAATAGTTAGTTCACTACGAATATATCGATGCATTCAGGTACTTAGTTCATTGTTTTACCTATTTGTGTTCGTAAGCAGTTTTGGAACCTTTATGATGGCGTCCATGTTTCATTCGATTTTCACGTTGAAATAAAAGTCTCAATCACGTATCGACTTCCCCACAATCATTACGTAGCAATCATAGCTTGCTTGCTCCCGTTCCGATAGTTTCGATCCAACTCATGGCAGCTTTTATCCTTCCTTATTATTAACTCAGGGATTCTACACTGTGCAGGGCCAGCCTTTCTAGTGATTGAGAATACTAAATGTTAATTTGCGCGCTGCTTGCGCTCTGATGGCATCTCTATTATCTTGTTTGTTTGTTTCTTTGTTTGTTTTAATACTAGCAAAGCGGTTTACATATTAATTCGTGCACGGTGTTCTACAATTTTAAGAACGGATCGTTCATTTCGTTACTCAGGTCATAACACGAAGAAAGGACTGCAGTGGATCTTTTCTCTTCCAAGACTATATTTTCTGCACGTGGACTTTTAGGTCAACACGAAATAATTCACCTGTGAACCTCTGAAAGAACAAAAACAAAAGCTAAAATGACCATTCGCATACTAAATTGATGACACTTCACTGCATAAGCTGCAAACGAAAAAATCACAATAAAAATATCGACCCATACATTTACGTGAAAATACTATCAGCATAACCTTCCCCTGGACACCATTAAAATAGTTATGATAACGAAAATAGCATTCGCTTGTTCTGACAATCAGGGTGCTTTTCGTGTGCATTTTCTTATGCAATAATAAGAGGGAGTGTAGCCGGTTAAGAGCACAGAAGATACGTAAATCTGCCTATCGGGATTTGCTTGCTAAATAGTCTTGATATATACCTATTCGCGATCTCCAGCTCGCCGCTCGCACTCCCCGCGGCGGAAACGGGAGCGCTCTAGTGAGGGTCCCCCGATTCTCCTGCTCAGCGGGCACGGCGGAACTGCTCGCGATCATGGCTCAAGAAATGTCGTTTCCGAATGCAAACTACACTCTTCACTGTCCCAACGTGGTCCTACAGCCGGTATGGGATTGTACCTCAGTAGAGAGTTTGAGTATTGCGCATATAGAAGCAAACGCAAGCGCTGTGCGTTTGCGTTAGGAGTGGCTTGCTTTACGTTTCGCGCGCGCATCGTTGCCATGCTCCGATCCAAGACCGCAATTTCGGGTTCCGCGCATGCGCAGCGTGGAAAATGCAAAGCTAACGCAAACACACAGCGCTTGCGTTCGCTTGTACACGCAATACTAAAACTCACTACTGTTTCACCGTTTTACAACACCAACGAAACGATGCTGCAGTGAGCAGACGCGCAAGCAGGTAGGCGTTCCTTCGAACTGGAAAGGCAGAGGATGGCAAAACGACGGCAAACAAATACGAAAGGAAATGAATGTTAAAAAAGAGTAATAATTAAAAAGATAATCCATTTTTTTCTCCGGGGGGGGGGGGATTCGGTCTGGAAGGATATTGGCGGCGACTTTTGAAGTTTTGCCGATCGTCAAAAGTCGCTATTTAATAACATTTTCATTAATCTAATTTTACATGAATTTCTCACATTAGCTAGGGTTTGTCATTGATTTTTAGACTTTGTTTATTTTATAACTTGGTAATTAAAATGCTGCAATTGGCACCAATGATGATAATTACCACACTTTAGATTGTCATATTTGTTCGCGTGTTTGAAATTAGACCATATAAGCAACTAATTATTTTAGAGCTTAGAAAATGGAGTATCAAAATATCTCCAATATTAATATTTAAATTATTATTAATACAAATCGCGGCAATGTATGCCCCAATTAACGCTACGATCACAGAAATACGCCATTTAACCATTACCGTTTTTTCTGAAAGGTTTCATTCTGTCATTCTTTTCTGGGAAAGATATTAAAGCAATTAATCTTCTAAACACCCCAGCCATTAAGGAGAGCCCGCAGTTCATTGTTTCATATGACAATTTTGCAGGCCAGAAAAGGTAGCAAAAATTTTCAAATATCCGCACTGGATTTTTCAACAACTACAGCATTCTATGTTACCTCTGAAAGGTGTATGAAAGAGCCCATGTCTTTAAAGGACGAACGTTTCCGCGAACAACTTCTTTAATTAAATATTTAGGGTGTGAGACAGATTTTGAGTTATGAAAGAATTTGAAATTAAGACCGATACCGAAATTAAATCCAAAATAAGGTAAGTTTCGGTTTAGCTCCAGAATTAAAATGTGCGTACTGGCGTAAA
>JAZHYW010029608.1:0-91648 GCA_037355805.1 Ixodes ricinus
CATAAAATTCTGTAGTGCAATTGCTTGCATCGAAATCATTTGAACTAGAATCTACGCCTCTCTTGTCTGAATTGCCCAAATGACCGCTGGTGAACATTTTTAATTACAGATGTTTTACGAACACAGCTTAAACTTTAAGATTACACAACCCCCAGCCGTTACTTAATCAGGTTTGTTTTTATCACACCATCGCCCAGCAGCACCGTCTGTCGTTCCCGAACTTGGACACTGCAATTAACTTTTTTCTTTGTATTTTTATGCAGATTGGCTTTTATAAATATTGACGTTATTAAGCTGAATCATAAAGCCGGCATATCCCAGTTCAGCGACCAACGGTGTAGTGGTAAATCTGCGTAGCGGGCATGGACGGTCTACATCCTCCCCTTACAATTTGAGGAGTTTCACTCAAAAAAACATTGGCTCAGAACCACGTGTGTTCTGAAAGCCGATCTCAGCTAGAATTTGTTTTTTAATACACCCTAAGCTATTAGCACCGTGTAAGCTAACCACAGGTCTCACCAATTAGCCATCAGCTTTGTCCCTTTAACCACTGACAGCTTCAGAACGATACGACGCTCAGGACAGCCGACGCGGTGGGTTTCTTCAACTGTCAATGCAAACGCGATAAAAAAATAATGAACAAAGCCCACCTTCACACCGCTGCTTCAAACGTAGATGAAACATTTAACCACCAATTCTCCAAGTGAACGACACAACAACCAAGAAGCGCGAGATATGTTCAAATGTTTCTAATATCTTGTAAACTAAGCTGCCTCCTCCAAGACGGTATAATCGTACAGCCAAAGGCCCTCGCTAAATCCCCAACTTTGTTGTCCGTGTAGCATTTATGCTTTCTAGCAACTGGTGACTAAGCAAACGCTGCGGGCTTGCAAAAAGACGGAGAGACGGGAAGTCGCTTGGGACGAATGCAGCGGTTCATGTTTGTAAACAGTAAAAGGGCCCATAATTACTGAGTCTTCAATTTGTCAAGGCGAGCTGGACTTAAAGAGAAGCTGAAGAGGTTCTTGAAACAAACGAGTTAGAGCTGAATTCTAGAGTATTTTTATCCCGTGGATCTGAATATCACGTTCGTTTTTTCCGCAGATGTAACTAAACTGGAGAGAACCGCCGATGGACAAGGACCAAGTGAAGGAGCTAACGACAACACGGAGCGCTTCGTGACCTCCTTCACCTTGTCCCTGTCATTCAGGGCTTATATCCAGTCATGAACCAACTAGCCCAACTGAACATTTTGATGTAACTAAACGCGAGAAAACACAAAAAACCTCCGACCAGTCGTTTCGTCATAAAAGGATCTTTCGCCCACCAAGCGCGTGTCGCTCGAGTGGGCAGCGCGTGCAACTGCAAGCTTGCCAGGTATATTTCCTCTCACTGACACCAGTCGTGACGTCTTTTTCTGACCTTTCTGAAAATAAAAGAGTGCGCGTGCATAGCTTTGATAGGCGCTGAAGATGCGCGAGAGCGGAGATTCCGAAAACTCCTTTTATGACGTCACGCTCCGGGAAGCGGTACTTTGAAAATGATTTTCGCAACCTACGCGTAAACCAAATTAAAAAAAAAGAATCTGAATAATAATGAACCTGGAGGCTAAATGAAGACGATTTAAGTGTTTTTACTCAGGTACAGAACCGCTTCAGTTTCCCTTCAAATAAGCCAGAAAGGGCCTCCAGTTGATTTGTCCAGGAAGCATCTAACATTGATTCCACTCTAAGCCTTGGAATCGGTTGGGGATGATAATCAGTTTGCTGCATTCAATTTATCTGCACCTCCTGGACCGGTGCAGAAAAGTGTAGGGCAGTGTACTTCCGGTATGTCTATTGAGATACGACCGGAAGTGCTTCGCCCTACACTTTTCTGCGCAGGAGGTGAATCGAGCGAAGCTACTGTCAGCCCAAAGAAACAAACCTTTGCAATGTGTTGTGCACCTCTGCAACTCCGGCTGCACGCCTACACTCCTTTTCAAAGATGTAAATTATTAAGTAGTTTGTGAAGCACTATACTTAATGACAACTTAAGAAGGGCGTAGCCTAATGAATTTATTATGTTTGCTCTTCTTGGTTCGCAATTTGTTCTTCGGCGTTCGCTAATGCATCAATCTTAGTGGTCACAACAATAAAACTCTCAAGATTCGCCACGCCCAGAGGTTTTTAAGCTGTCAATGATGGTAGTCCACACGACACAACAACATAGGAATTAGCTGAAAAGGTAGTACGTTACAACGGAAATTGTTCGTCTTTCAGGTTTTATTGAACATGGTCGAGCACGGTCTAAACCCCCAAGAGGCGATTGACAAACCGCGCCTCAGAATAGGATGGAGCCGCAACTTTCATCCGGAGTGAGTATTATGGCCATCACTTCCTGGCCTTATGGTTTCACATTTTCTGCAGTAATTAATAGACCTATTCCACATTTAAAAATTAAAAAGGTTACTACGTTACACCGGCAGGAATATTGCGAAGAAGTAGCAAGTGTCACTTTATGCGTTCTTTTCTTAAAGGGGTGGTGCAACGATATCCCATTGGAATGTTTTGTCACTTTACACGAGCTTACTGGCATTAGAGGGACTCAAGGATACTCGCACGCAACGCCACTGGACAAGAAACTCCTTTGTTGCGGTGTAATTTCACGGACAGAAGCCAGCGTTTTTTCTTTCAGTATCTCCTTCGCGAAACTTGATGATGTAACTGGGGGATCGCAGTATCCTCCAGTGACGATATTTGAATGCGGCTCATAGATTGGAATCGAGCATTGCGTGGGCCCTCAATTGGGGCTCGTGATAATCGATAGCTCGAGAAGCATTCGAGGTAGTGGCCCGTGTCTACTCGCTGCAATGACGACAATAGCCGAAACATAACAATGTCTGGAACTCAACGCGTGTCCTGTGCCTTGCCAACCCCAGCGCGTGGCTATGATCAATATTGGCGGCATATAATCGGCTCCAGATCACGTGGCCGCTCATTCTGGCTGCAAGTTGAGGGGTGAACGCTGCTCGTTTTTCTTTAATTTTTTCTGCGATTTCAATTGCGTGTGGTGAAAAACGAACAGGTTTTCACAGGTCATTAACGTCAGGGATCCGTTCTAAGCGGTATTTTCGCAAGATACAAAAATCGTTGCATCGCCCCTTTAATGGTCGCGTTGCAACTCAGCGCACAGTTGTTCCTAAAGTCAGCAAGATTTTAAGCGTGGTGAGTCCTGAGCAGCTTGTTTTTGCTCCGCCTTCAGTATGATTGAGACATCATTCGATAATAACACCGAACAACGAATCACAAAGTGAGCAGCGCTCTGTGACTTCATACTATAGCACGAAGCCTGGAAGGCGTCTCCGACTGGTTTGTTTACCATGTCCCCCCCCCCCCAAACAACAAAAAAACAAAAAAACTGTCCACCCATGTCCGCTTGCTGACGTTATACAAGTGTGAGGCTGTAGCCGGCCGCGACCCTGGCGTCGTCACAGCAGTGGTGGTAGATGTGACAGATGCCTGTTCCGCTGCAGGTCGCTCTCCCGCTGGCAGTCCACGGAAACTTCGGTTGCCAGGGGTTGGGACGCTGTGAAAATACCGACACTCGCGTTTGCTAGAGCTTTTTGCCGTAACGTCTTCGACCGACCACCAGGATCGCGACATCTGACAGCGTAACATTTTGGCTGTGTTCCAAATCTTACCCAAATGGATCCGAGTTACTCCGGCGGGTCGTGTCACGTGACAACACAGATTGAAAAACGCTGGACGCGAGTAGGTTTTAGAACGCCAAGGTATAAAACCCTTACACGGCCAGAGAGTCTCTATTGATGGAGAGGGTCCAGAAGGGTTTGGATTACGGGCTAGTTGGTTGAACATGTTTAGGATTTAAAAGCGCTAAAAGCGACAGACGAGTAGGAGAGACACAGACCACAGAGCGCTACTTGTAACTGGTTTAATGTTGGAAAAACACACGTACCGCGAAAACAACAAGACTCACATCCGATTCAGTTCCAACCACCGCTTGATCACATTTCGTACTCTTACACCGTCCATGTCATAAAAACGATAACTCCGATTCAAACAGGGTTATCGATGAGGCACTTACACACGTACCTTCGTCACACTCGGAGGGTCCATCTCAGACCATGGGTAGCGTTTGTGATTTAATGGCGGACAACCTACTGCGGAGTTTTGGTCGCGAGTACCCTTGCGCGAAGTTTTCGCGGGGCGAGGAGGGAAGCAGGAGGAAAGGCTGAGACGCTTGCAAACAATTAACGATTTCGGCACCTACTCGCAACTTGTATTGCGATTGCGGCCCATAAACCACGTGACCCTGATCGAGCAGTTGGAAACTCTGTAGTACAGGGTCTCTATATAACTCTCGATGCTTTTGTGACGTCATATGTTGCCACTTCGGGACCACTTTTGCTGCATGGCCGGAATATGATGCTAGACGCACCAGTCGGAGATAATGCAAGGACCTAGGAGAGCTGGATAAAAACTGACATTTTTAACCCTGGAGTGTGGGGAAACAGAGGGACACTTCAACATGAATCACCAAACACAGCTGATATTTATTTAACAAAACACAACCTTGAATAGGCAACCAAGTCCGAAAACCAGAACAGACAGAAAAGACACGAAAGACAACGATGACGTCACGTTTTCCCAATGAGATTATACGTGTCTCGGACAATTCGTTGAAAGCCAATTCGTTGACGGACAATTGGCAGAAGGACAATTCGTAGAAGAGGGCAATTTGTACGGCCAAATCGTAGAACGAATAATTTGTCAAAAATGCCTTTTCGCCAACAAAAATGAAAATATTTGTCTGAAGACTTGTGGTATTCTCGCTCTATTAATAATCGCCTCCCGATCGGTATGTGCTTCGCTCGTCTACAAGGTAGTGACGCACTGCAACGAGAAGACAGCGAAGGGGTTTACTGTACTTCCCGGTTGCCCGTCCTCGAGAGCCGGCACGCCGGGACCGCAGACCCTGTTTGTCTGGTAGCATGACCTCACTTGTAACAGCGCGTCGTTCAGAGCTCGCAGTCGAAGTACGTGTCCAGGCCTGCGGATCGTCCTTCCCACGCCAGCGCTGCGTAGGCTAGCTGTCCCGGGCTATCATAGCCCGAGTCTCGCTGCGGAACCCCTCCGGGATTGTCATGGCCCAGGCCGGTAAGGCCAGTGCTCACCGTTCCCTCTGGTCCTGGTGAAAACCTCGCTGGGGGACCGCTCCGGGGATCGCCATGGGCCAGACCCGGCAGAATGGCTCCATCGTTCTTGCCCGGCCCCAGCCTCGCGCAGCAAGCACTGTCTGGCGCCAGCTCGTGACTCTTCGGCCGACCGCCTGTCACGTGCCTTCCTCCCCGTCTTCCACTGTCGTCTCCCACACTCCCCCCCCCCCCCCTCAGGTCCGGACTTCGGAGGACTTCCGGTACACGGGATTTCATGGGCCTCTGGGAGGAGTTCTTCCACGTCGATGGACTGGGGAGACAAGTGAAAGCTCTGGTCGGGGCCGTGTGAGGTGTCGGAGAGGCGGCTGCTGTTGGTGTTGCCGGAGTGGCCACTATGCAGCGTCCGAAAGCGGCGTAGGTAGTAGTGGGACCCTCGGCGTCGGTCTTTCTTGGTGCCGGCCTCAGCTGGCTCTTCTAGCGAAGCCGGCAGACAATGTCGACCTGTCCGTCGCTCGCTGTCCCACTCACCACGATGTTGCAGGGGCCTGCTCTAACCTGGTCCCCCCGACGCGGATGGACCTGCCCCGTTCCGCTTGGAGGTCGTCACGGGCGTAGAACTGCCCGCTTGAACCGTTCGTCAGGCCGAACAAGTTTTAGCCACCCTGAGCACTTGGGAAAACGGATGGGTCTGTGTTTTCTCCCGGTGGACTTCCTGGTTGAAGCCGTGTATGGCAGTCTTTCCAAGAAGCTATTCTGCGCAGAACAAAGTGTTGAAAAGACACACTACGAACAAATACTCTGCCGCAGATTGTGGCAGTGGTCATAGCCTCCACTGCAAAATTTCCTTCCGACGGGTTCGTGTAGCGTGCGGCTAACCCGGCGAGTCCGCATTCCGGAACTCCCTCCTGGGTCGCCAGGAACAGGGGATTTCCTGTGTACTACCGCAACCTCATGTTAAATCACTTTCCCTATCGCGACAGAAGCATCCCTTCAAGTCAGCAATGTGAACCTTGTCAAACTCCTCGTTTGTGTCTCGCCGAGTAAGCCTAGAAGTAAGACACGATTCTCGGGTCACTTTACCTTGGGGGGGGGGAGGGGGGGGGCGGCTTTCACCTTGGAGCAAGCGATGCGACAAAACCAACACCTGCGTTGCTGAAAGCGTGAGTTTCCTTCAGGACTAGGTAACGATGGTGTAAACCTAGTCCATCTGTTGCGCAAGCGGATGGATCCAATACCCACAGCGGGATGGCCATACCATACCCGCGTTCAGCAACGGCCGCGTACACAGTGTGCGACACGACGTCAGCGTCCCGTTCCGTCCACGTGTATACGGGCTCTAGGGACTCATCGGTCCTCGGAGGGGGCGGCAGCTCAGCGAGCAAGCCCGCTTGAAAAGTTCGCGCCTCAAGGCAAGCTGGACATCTACAAGCCCACCTAAATGTCTCCCGCCTCATCCCCAGCCAGGTCGTGACGCGACATAACTTATTAAAAGTCTTGCTGTCACTGCCACGACCGGCCAGAGTGAAGTCGAAAAATAATCCCATAATTCACCTCCGTAGCTTTGTAGGAACCACCCCCCATGAAGGGAAAGCCGTCCCTCTGCCCTTCGTTCACTGTTGGGATGACGCGAAGCAACAAGTCGTCTTGGTCCAGCAGATACGAATCGTAGTGGTCATTAACTCGCCTGCCAGCGTTCCCGGTGTCAACTGCTATCTCCGCAATTTTTCCGACACCCGCTAACAAACTCGTCCGCCAGCGTTCCCGGTGTCAACTGCTGTTCCCACAATTTTGCCGACACTCGCTGACAGAAACCTATCTGCACCCTGGGCCTCAAAAAGCGCTTACTTTCTCACCGCATCACCCCAAGCCTAAATCCTAAATCTGTCTTCTCGTCTTAAATCATAAATCAAAATCATAATAAAAACAAATCCTAAGTCTGCAACGAGTCCTGGCTGTTTCTCCTCCTGCCAGTCGTTATCCTGCCTTCCAGCGAACATGCGGTGCTTCTCCTCTGCCTCCGAAGACGACTCACTTACATCTTACCCACGCTCCTCGCTACTACCCCTGTTGCATCACCGCCTCCCAACCACTATTCTGGGGTGCTCGAAAGAGCGCGTCCTCAAACTCGACCTTTGAGTCCTTTCGGTACTCGATTCGAGGAGGCACCTGCTGAGCTCTGCTGTGAGACAAGTCGCCAAAATTCCAACAGACTTTGTCTCAAGGGGCATCGTTAGCACTAGTGAACAACCCGCTCAACGAATCCTTGGGACTCCCTGGGGACGAACAGAAGCAAAGGCATACCGACCGGGCTCCACGTTGGGCGCCGTTTGTGGTATTCTTTGGGTATTCTCGCTCTGTTAATATTCTCCACCCGATCGGTATGTGCTTCGCTCGTCTCCCATGGAGTGACGCAGTGCAACGCGCGGGGACGAGGAGGAGGAGGGAGGAGGAGGGATGCAACGCGCGGCGAGGAGGAGGGAAGGGGAAGACGACGAGGAGGGGAGGAGGAGGGGAGGGGAGGAGGAGGACGAGGGGAGAGGAGGAGGGAAGGGGAGGGGGAGGGGAGAAGGAGGGAGGAGGAGGAGGAAGATGAGATGAGAAGAGGGGAGGGAGAAATGAGGAGGAGAGGATGGAGGGGAGGAGGGAGGAGGAGAAGAGGAGGGGAGGAGCTTGAAGGATGAGGGGAGGAGGAGGGGAGCAGGAGGAGGTAGAAGGAGGGGTATACCCTCCCCTCGGTACCCTTCCCTCCTACTCCTCAAGAGCTGCGCTCTAATTCGGCATTACAGGTTGTTGTAAACGTCTTTCATTTTTTTTTTCGTTTTGTACAAGGCGATTTAATGTGGTGTCAGAAGACTACGCAATTAATACTTTGCTATAGAGTCACGTATATTTTTAATAAAGCCAAAAAACGCAACTGCTCGAAACCGAAACCGAAACCTGCGAAGGAGGTCGGAGAAACATGGAGGAGGAGAGTGTGCCGAAAGTCACAAAACTACACCCAACCGCGCTTTTTTTTGTTTTTTGCACGTAGCAGAGCACATTACAGTGTTGCGGGTACCGTTTTCCGTGCGATTGCTTTGCAGTTGTGTTTGTTCCGCTCGCTGTTCTGCACTTCAAGATGAGTTGTTTTATACGTTGAAGGGTTGGAAATGAGCAGTGAGTGCCCGTGGCGAATGCCCGTGATTGGCTCAGTAAAGAATGCCCCCAAGATGTTGCGTGAAGAGCTGCCTCACAGGTTCTGCATCCAGAAGTGGCATTGTGCGGCAGAGTCAGCACAAGTTTCCGAAAGATCAACGGGATCGGGACCAATGGCTGGCTGCAATTCCGGCAGAACAGTTACGGGCACCTCGGAAAGCGGACACTACCCAATTTATATGCTCCTTGCATTTTGTGGAAAGTGACTACATTGAGTTCGCAGGTGTCGAAAAGGGAGTTCAATCACCATTTAGTTCAGCGACGTGTCATCCACAACATTTTTTTTTCAGTGATAATTGTAAAAAAGAAAATGTAAATATCGCAAAATGTAAAACAAAAAATGAAAAAGAAACAGGTTGCTTACATTTTGGATTGAACGTGGGTTTGCTGCGTGTGAAGCGGACACCTTTTCACTGAGCTACTCTTCACTTATTTGTTTTTCTTTGTTGTACACTTTTTTTTTATTACTGAGCTACTCTGCAGTTCGAAATAGTCGTTTTGACAAATCGTTTTATACGAGACCCAAGAGGGGACAACGGCCTGAGCGCTGACCTCGGCCACGAGAAGGGGCGACGGCTCGGCGACATCTTCCTGCGAATCGGCTTCGTGGTGCGGGCGTGTTATCTTTCGAGGAAGACAAATTCGCCAGTACCGCGAACGACAGTTCTGAAGTAGAGGTTCCACTCCCGTCGTCCGCGGCCATCGCCGTCCAGACCGCGAGTCCGACGATACGCGATACGACGCCATATGTTGAGAATTACGCAGTGAACGCAAAGAACGCTTCCGGTTCTCTATGCAACTTTTTTTTTCAATCAACGTGTTTGCAGCTTTTTAGGAGCCACAAAAAATGGGTTTCATCTTTATTTCTACTTTTGATATTGAGCGTGGGCCTTCAATAACCCACGACTTTGATTAAATTTGGTAGTTGTGTCTAAACCGTAGGAAACGGCTCGTGACCACGGAGAAGAGAGTGAGCGCTACTCAAACCGGCCAGTATTCGATTGGCGGTTTTCGGGCAGAAAGACACCGAATTTCGAGCCGCAGATTCTGTTCTGGGTAGTTGGGCTCTCATATGTCATGTACAACTAAAACTTCGGCGAGCAAAAGTAGCCTGTCAGTGTCCCTGTAAGTCCTGGCGTAGTCGACGCTACGAGCAGAGGGGATCAATCGGAGAGCGTTAAAAGCGCACCATCATTGTGTTCGTCATGTTTCTATACGTGTTCTATCATCGCTGAACCAATCATAAACAAAAAAGGCCCCGGAGAAGATACAGTAAGGGTGCGGGCGAGCTGGTGAATATTCACCACGTTGAATTAACCTGAGCCTGGGGTAGAGGAGAAACATCAAAGCGTGGAACGGACAGAAAATAGACAGAACGACGTCTCAAAGCCAGAACTTCCTCCGTCGTCCTGTCTACTTTGAGACGTCGTCCTGTCTATTTTCTGTCCGTCCTATGTTTTGCCCAGTCTCAGGTTGATTTAACATGGTAGAAAAGGCATAGTTACTTGCGGTTTTGGCGCCAATTGATCGCTTCCGTTACCTCGTAGCGTCGGCTGCGTTTGGACGCAAGCTGAAACGAAGTAGAGCATTGACAAACTTGGAGTACTGTAGAAGCGAGGCTACGCTAGCCTTGGTGACGTATCACAAAATAATAGACGCTGAAAATAGATTTTTCAGAGTGGGAGCACTACGAATGCTAGGCTAGCCTTAAGAATGTAGCACGAAGGAGTTGACGCCGATTTAAAGAAGATTACTACTATAATGCGATTAAATGCAAAGGTGCAAGCGAGCTGGACAAGAATGACGAAAACCTAGCTGTGTTTAGAGATTTGTGTTTGTCCTTTGTCCCTCTTGTTCCCCTTCTCCAGGGATTAATTCCGTTAAAGAAGGTACTTACCCTTTACACGTTTCTTTTATAGACCTGTACTTGACTGTAAGCTACGTTGTGCCCAGGTCCAAAAGTGTACCTTTTGTCGTCGTGAGATTGCACCCTACTGTCATTCTCTAATGAGCCAGATAAAAACAAAACTAGACGTAAGGTACATATTAAGACAAACCGTACAAGTGTCTATCCTTCTAACGAGCTCCCGAACATTAAGCCCTCTTCTTTTCGTTTCAGCGACCCACTCACGGTGGAAAACGACGTTGACGCTGAGTTAATCGAGGGCCTGAAGCAAAGAGGCCACGCCTTCAAACAGGTCATCAGCGGTTTCGATAGATCGGACATGGGTCACGTCCACGTCATCACCAGGGGCAGATGGTGGGACCTAGAGAAGAGTGGATCAGATGGCCAGGAAACTGAGGATGGCGTTCTCTGGTGCGGCGCGGATCAAAGATGTGGCGGTGCCGCCATGGCTTACTGAGAGAAAACCAGACACAGTGATCACAAAAGGATGCATAACTTTTTTTATTTTTGTCATACGTAAGCTTCTTTGAAATCGGCATAAACTTTACGGGGTTAGAAAGTATGGAACAGTTATTAGTGTCTAATTACATAAATCTGGCATTAAAAATAATAAGGCTGCAGTTTTTTATTTTTTTATTTCGAGAATTCTTGTATTTGTTTGCAGATGAATGGTCAGAACTATTCGAAGTATTGGGTTTTATTCAGCGAGATCTTATTGCAAAAGCTTAAGCACTGACAGCTTGAGAGGCTTCGAGGCCTGACATGTTCCAACCAGCTTCTTATCGTTCCGCAACCAATGTGACTATATAAATTTGGAGAATAAAAATTGGACAAGATGGTTGGTATGGTCATGCTGCTTCCCAAGGCTGTCTGTTGGATTTTCCGTCGATTGACCGGTCGTTGAGCAAGCTACTACAGAAGTGACGACAGCCAGAATTTCGGAACACCGCAGCGTCCCACAGCTGTGACGTCATGATGTGAACGCCAAAGGAACCGCATAGATCGGTGCGTTCGAAACAGTACCGTCGGAAAGGCATTCCAGGCACCCTAGTTAACGGTTCCAAAAGCAAACATGTTTGTATACCGGGCAATTTCTCCCACTAACATTGTAGAGTGTTACGTGGTCACCTTATAGGAAGCTGCCCAGATAATTTCCGAATCGAAACAGACCGACTGGGTAAATGGTAGCGGAGCCTGGCTAAGCCTGACACTGCGAGTGCATGCTTGGACTGTCCAACTCATAGAGTTGTTCAAGTGAGGGAGATGTACGTTGTGGGGCACGTCCTACGAAGAAGAATAGCGTACGCAAAGCTTCCGTATACTTATCTAAACCCGCTAATAGCGAGTTTTAGAATAGCGAAAGGAAAAGCTTTGCGTGGAACTCGCTAATTACCTTTTTCATGAACTGCCAACGTGAGGAAGCGAACAACCCTGCTGCCGGAAGAACGATCGGTTTATTTCGTCGCGAGATCGGCTCTTTGAGGCGTCGAGAATAGGGTTTAGCCAATCAGGCTCGAGAAAAAGTAAAAGAGGAAAGAAGCCGATATTTCCTTACGAGTGATTGAATCATCAAGAAATAGAAGACAAAAAAAATCAGCACGATGAAGATGAACGGCGAGGGCTGCCGGGAACGCGGCTTATTTTCTCACAGCAAATAAAATTGAAAGATCACTGACAAATTTTGAATCACAAAGGGGAATGTTCTAACACTTTGACTTCCGGTCCGGACGGATAGCACTACGTATAGGCGGAAACTGAGCATACGGCAATACGTAATTTATTTTTGCAATAAAAAAACGTTTTTTTTAAACTTACTACACTTATTCTGATATGTTCGTTTACATTGCTCGTTCATGTTGCGACACGCGCAGCCAACAACCGTCGAGGTACTCTGGACGGACGCCGACTTTGCCGCTTCCGTTGCGAAATCCCGATCTCAAAATAAACTCTACAAAATAGTCGTCGAGTTCCCTTTTGCGCAGAACACGAGGAAAGGCAATCACGGCGAAGAATAGGAGGATCTCGGCGTATGACGATGCTCAGAATACGATCCGAACTGACAAATGCAATGTGCGCAGGGACATTGAGCGAGTGACACGTCATGCTCGTTGCCACTGTGCACATTGCATTTTTTTTGTCTCATCATATTGCGAGCTTTTTGATTCGCTGAGATCCTTCTATTATTCGCCTCGAATAGCTGTCTCAATGTTCTGCGAGCAAATCAACTCGGTAATTTTTTTTATCGCCACTGACAGCTCAAGAAGTGCGGGAGTGGATTATTAAGTTCAGGCTTCTTGCTTCGCGATTCGCTTTTCGACCTTCTTTTCGGTTAATGTGGCTGTCTCATTGACTGCGGAGTGACAGCGGACACGGAGTGGCGGACATCAGAGCCGATAGATGGCTCGGTGTCAGCCGCTCCGTGCTTTTTTTTTCTTCTTTTTAAATAAATTGTCAGTTATTCTACGAAGTCTGTGCGCTGCGCCGTGACGATTTGTTCAGGGGGACCCAATGGCAGCGCGGATGCCCGCCCAGGTTTCTTGGGCCGTGGGGAGGATGTACTTGGGGGCAAGAAGGAAACCCTTGGAGGAATCGGACGACGTACTTTCTGGCTGAAGCTCGAGAGCGAAGCTCTTCGCCACTCCCGCCTTCTCGTAGGCCCAGTCCACGCTGGAACCGGTCACTGGATCTGAAAGGACAACGTGTCTCGCTTGTGACCGCTTACTCGGAGATAACACACTGGCGCCGTCTATTGGGTACAGATACCTATATTTCCATATTCTTACGCGTGTTTCTCTTGTCACGGACTTAATACAATTCTGGCAATGTTGTAAAGGACCGTTTTTCAAGAGAGGCGCGTACATGTCACTAATACGGCAAAGCCTTCGGTCTATGCATATTAAAAATAGCGCAAAAAGAGGGGACAAACAGACGAAGAAGCACACAGGACAAGTGATACACAGATCGTAGCTGTTTAGGGGCTGCCTGAAAGCTGGCGCTCTTGTGCACGTCTGTTCTATCGTCGTAAGCAACCACATGTGATCGTGACGTAGTAAATCGCACTCAAACGTAACGGTGTGAACGAGTCTTTACTCGTTGATTAGAGGCGATTGTCTGCCCTTCATGCATGAATTTTACTTAGGGATTCACCAAAACCCCAAGAACATCGCGAGGAAGCAGAACCACTGATTACTTTTTAGGCGTAGCAGATTTGTCATGAGCGTTATAGAGGAAGTATTTTAATGCGAAAACACTAACTGTCCCATGGAGCGAGCCGACGACATCAGCTCTGAAGCCGCGCCAAACGGCACCTTAACTCCTTTCTCCAAGTGAAGCCAGCTCCCAGCTATGAAACCACGCGAAAAGCCTTGCCAAACGACACATAGTTTCCCCGATCCCAAAGGAGCGGAGTAAAGCTGATAGATTTCGGCTTCGGTCCCATTGGCTGGCGCGCGTCGACGAGCCTCCCATTGGCCGCTGCGTGTCAGTTTCAACGACCGCCACCCCATGGCGCTGCGTGTCCGCGAGGCAGCGGCTCGACCGCTCCACGCCCAAGGTCAGCGCGTCGAGGACTGAGCGCGCGCTCGACCTTCGACGCACGTACGCCGCAGACGAATGAAGGGAGGCGGAAGAACGGCGTGCATGCTTTCGCATTCACAACTCATAAGAAGTGCTTAGGTGTACCTCGAGCCTTTTTTTATTGTATTTCTGTTGACCAACTTTCGTGCGGTGCGACTAACATCAACACGAGCAAGGGAGGTTCATGCAGGGTTGCCGTATAGAATATCGCTTTGAAGTAAAATGTTCCCAGACAGCACACAGTACTGCGCCGATATTGGCGTCAAGTTGGAAAGATTGTGCCGGTACCATTTGGATCCAGCCGATATCTGTGAAGTATCGGATAGGGTCGCGCCGACGCCATCCTGACATACCGTATCCGTTGAGTGTGGGCAGTGTCGTTTGTGAATCAGCCATGCTGGACGAGGTATTCGGATTTCTCGACCAACTCAAAACCGAACTTGAAAAAAATAAACAATAAGCAAAACGTTTGCTTACTTATCCCAAGGAGGACAGACAAAGAAACGAGAGGGAGCTTACCTGCACTATCTATCCCCCTTCGACCTCGCCTTTTGTTAAGCCTCGATCCCCACGATATTTTGTGTCTTCGTGTGGCTGTAAGCGAGCTGGACGGCTGCTTCAAGCAAATTAGAAGGGTGGCGCGAAACATGTGACCGCTCTCCGAAAAATAAAATAGCTTGGACGAAAATATTGTCACGTGACTCGCTCTGACGCGATGGTGGGATCATTGGGACCGTAGCCTGCTGGCGCTTGCCAAGTTATGGGGATCGGTGTAGGGGCTACGTAGGTCCGGTTTCCGAAATGCGCTCTTCAGTGTTCTCTTGGTTTCGTGCGTTGCAGACGCGGCCGTGGTTTTTCGTCGAAAACGCCTGGAATACGTCCAAGCCAACTTTTCGGTAATGGCCGTTTTCTACGTCGGAGTGCGTGGAATTCTCGTGCTGTGTTGGTTATACGCCCTTCGAGAAAGAACTGCTCATTCGGCGACAGCGAAGCTTTCGTTGAATGTGGGAGACCTTCTTCTTCTCGACTTTGTGTCTGCGTTGCTCTGTGCTGCCCCAGTCGGATTATGCATCTATCACGAATTACATCATATCGCTGCTTATTCGTAAGTGCACTGCAAGCGTGCTTCTAATAGTAGTCCTGCTTTTGTTTCAATATATACGCCTTAGCAGATCGTTTTTAGAGTCATCGGAACGATCTACTAAAACTCTCTAATCTCCACGAACATTTGTGTTTGATTTATTATTTTGCTCGGCATGAAAACGGTGTAATTCTTTTTAATAAAGAACAAGCTGCGTGAAATTTCAGTGGTTTAATAAACTTCTGTAAGAGATCGCAAACAATTTCGTTTGTCCATGTATGCTCGCAAGGCGCGCCCTATATCTGGAATTAACGTGCTAGTCAATACTGCCGATATTGCCGATACAAGGCGAGCGCATAGGCGACGTCCGGCCGATACAGAGCAGATGCTTATGCGATATCTGGCCGATGCCTGGCCGACAGTACGACATGGGTAGTACTCGCACGATATGCCGCCGATACTAGGCCGGTAGCAGCATGGCGGGACGCCAATACCTGCCGGATGTTGGGACGTGGTGCAAAACCTCACTTTCGGCCGATATTGGAGCCGGTTTTTGGCCGGCATTGCCACGAAACTGGCCAAGTATCGCCGTGCTGCTTAGGTTGTACTCGGTGAATGTGGCTAACTGGACAGTTCATATATTCTCTCCGATCTTGTTTCTCAACCGTTAGTATAATGATGTTCAGTCAAGCCCGCAGTCGTCTTTCTTCCGGGAGCTACATATTCTCATCTTTGCCTTTTTCGATCAATGCATCGCTCTACATTATTTAAATTCTAACATTTACTTAGTTTTTCCACATTTTCACCCGCCTCCTCTTCTTCCATTGAATCTTTGTCCTTCAACTTTCTAAACTTCCTTTTTTTTATGGCTCTCCATTTTGTCGGAGGGAGAGACTAAGCGGAATTTCTGTCCCGAAGAAAATTGAGGGCACACATTGACTTTTCAAGATTCGTTTAAACCAACAAAATTAATTTAAAGTGCCTGGATAGAAAAAAGTATGTCGCTACAAAGGCTTTCTCCAAAGGAAAAACCAGTATTGCGCAGTATTACAGCCGATAGACTCATTTTGGTTGCCACGATGAGCTATCTGTTTGCTGCTTCAATATTGAGCGACTTGCCAAAATAAAAGCCTTTCGCGGGATCGCTTCACCATAAGTCATACTGTGGTAATGTCATTTTTTTATCTCGGTAAGTTTGTTTTGTGTCACACGTTTGCAATCCGAGCACTATCACTTCTAAACCATTCCTGCCCGCGGCAAGGCCTCCGCCGTAGTCCAGCGGCGTCCCCTAATTCCTCACAGTGCACTAGGGCACAAATCAATCCATGTGCTCCGAGGCAATTGCACCTATACTCGTATTGACCTCAATAACCGCAGTAAAAGCGTCCGAGTTCTCATGGAATATTACTCATTTCCCCTGAATGTTGAATTAAGCTACATGTATGTGCATCTTAGATGTTATTTTATCAAGACGCACACGTTTCAAACGCACAAAGGCATTGTTTCTCTCTCCGACAAGCAAATCACCCCCCCCCTCCCCCATGGAAAACACTCCGCCTAGCAGCGCAGAAATAATGCCCCAAATTTCCTTTTTGTTTCTCGTTGTAGAAACGAGTATAGAAGGCGATGCCTCCGCATAATGTCATCGTTAGTGGATAGGCAAACACGCTGAAGCTGGACGAGATTTATTAGAACACGCTCTACATCAGAACGCCTTGATTTACTTACATACAACTTTGTTAATTGGGCCGACAGTGTAATTCGTGCCCGACACCTTGCGGATGGCCTCGGCACCCCTCTCCGAAATAGTAAGCTGAAACAGTGAGAAAAAAAAACAACAAATCAACGCAATTAGGTTTGTTGTATCATTGAGGCTTCAGACTGCACAAAGCACATCACCCTATCGGTATCAGGAACTAAGTTCTGGAAAATGTTCTTTCGGTTTCATCTGGAGAAGCAGGCCGGCATCATTGCCCTCTTGTGGAAAGCTGGCAACGCCGGCGCTGGCCGCGTTGGACTTCCCTTAAAGACGGTGTGCTCGCCGTGGAGCACACCTTTTGCTATTCGCTGATATGTCTGTAAGCTCCTTTTGAACATCTGCCGAAGTAACCAACGTCAATGGGTCTTCGTCTTCCTCTTTCTCCAACATCGAACGAAGCTACTGCTGCTGCGAAGACATAAAGCGGCCGTAGTCGTACCAACGGCATCCACGGTAATACTTACAAAATGCTGTGCTGTTTTATACGCGCTGATTGTTCCGCGCTTTCTACTTTGGGGCTACTGTTGTAAATAAATCAAAGCTTCGAGTTGGTCAGTATCGCGATACAAATGCATCGCGATAGTGTTTCAGAAATAATTTTTAGTTTGAGGTTTCTGAATCGCGAGACAATTTTTTATTCACTATCTGTGTTGCAGCGTCGGAATACATTTTTGGTCTATTCGGTGTATCGCGATACTATCCCGGCCAATGTATCTCGCTACAACATTCGAGAAATCAGTGACGCCCAAGCGAAAGCTAAAGAGACGGGTTCCTTTCTTCAGAGGGTAGAAGAGACAGTAAATGTGACATACGAGGCTTTGTTACCAAGCAGACCAAGGTTTTTATTTGTAAAATACGGCCCCGACATTGGTGACTCCCTCAAATGTTTTCCGGGATGCTTCAGCTTGGGCAACTATTTTTGTAGAATCAAAACGTTGAGGGCACAGTCTGTACCAGGTTACCAAACTGTTCATTGAGCTGCCAGCTTCAATTACTAGAGCGAGCGTAAAGTGTTTTTCTTCAGATAACCAGTGAAAAAAAAGCATAATTTCATTCTAAGGTGACGTCTTGAAGTCAGTCCAGAAAAGGTACCGACATGGGACTATACTCCGTTCAGCTCTGAGCTAACAGTGCGGTGGAAGCTCCGCGCCCGTTGGAGCGGTCATACGTCTTTTTTTCGCCACGTGATCACGCTCCCGCCCACACCGACGCTATCGGCGTCCTCTCACGCTACGTCACGCGACTACGTCTTGCGACGTGAGGTCACGGTGTCAAGTCGTGGTGTTACGTAATACCGTGGCCACCACGTGACCTTGTTGCCGTAGCTCAATTTAGCAGGGAAATTGACTTCTTGTCATGTAGTAGCGTTACGTGCTTCCATTATGTCACAGTTAAACGTCAGAAATTATTATTCAGTTAAATTTAGCGGTGACATGCACGGACAAACCGACACATTTCTGGTATTTGGCTACACCGTTAAAAAGCATTCCATGCTTTATAACTAAAATTTCGTGTTCACGTGATATTTTTTTCGTTACGAATTTGCGGCTGTAGATGTGGTACCTTTCGGTGTCAATTTTTTACGTCGTAAAAAAATCAAATCTGCGTTTATCGGGGATTCTTTTGAAGAAAATAGGGCACGGACACGAGATTCCCCAATCTCCAAGCCACGTGTGAGTAATCCAAATATTGGGAAAACGTTTCAGCCCTGATGAGAAAAGAAACAGGACAATGGGCGTGCGTCGCTAAGATAGCCTCGCAGACAGTTAGGTGTGGGCATTGTTCTAGATGAACAAAGAGTAGAGCCACGGATAAAGATTTTTTTCCCGTTGAAGCTTGTGTTTTTCACATTCAAAAACAGCTCCAAATCGGTTTTTGTTTTCCCCAAATCGCATAAAACAGGTTTGGGAATTAATTTTTGGGGTGTATCGGCATTTACAGGAAAAGCGAAACCCTATCCCATAACGCGTTGCGTCGCGTTTCGGAGCAACTCACCAGCTCCTGGTAGTTGGTGGCGTTTTTGGTCGTGTACGAGTAGGGAAACATCCACAAGAGGCCGTAGCTGTGCAGGCCGAAGTAGAACGAGACGCGGTCCCGAGCAGCCAGCACGGCATCCCTCAAGGCACGGGTCTCCGGCTCCGAGAAGGGACTGTCGCCGCAGTAAATCTCCGAACACGTGTCGTTGCTGGTTCCGACTCCTGTACAAAAGGAATTTGTTTTATTTATTTATTTATCACTATTATTATTTTTATGTTTTGGCGTTTTTGGCATGGTCGAGCGGACTTCCTGCTCCGGGGCGCGAACTCGAAAAAGCTCGTGGGGCAAATCAACGGGCCAATGTCGATACCCTGAACGGCGCGTTTTCACAGACGTAACATCGCCTGTTTCACGGCGAGAGAGAGGGGGGGGGGGGACCTTTAGGTAAACACGCCTTTGCTTGCTAACCCAAAAGAATTAGCAAACCAGAGCACCCATCCACGCGCTCTGGTTCACTGATTTTTTAAAGGAGTTTGTTCTCAATGCATTTTAAACTGCCCGTAATTCAAGGGTATTTGGTTGTCATTGTATAAAATTATTGTATAAAAAAAAACCTACCTCATTCACTGACGTGTACTATTAAAGGTGCTATAAAACTATTTATTACCCTGTCAAGATTGTCTTTTATTTTGGTATAACTTAGTCCACGTGCCCTGACAATTCTACGAAACCAAATTATTTTCAAACGCTCTCGACGCTGGCCGCAAAAATATTTCTTTATTCGCAGCGTTTTTCAATGCGTCCGTGTTCCAAAAGATCGATTTACGATTTCGTCGTTTCATTAAAGCGGATGGTGCACGCACATTATTTGTAAAATCTTGAAAATCCGAAACATACGCAGGAATACAAATGCAGACAACGCGCACATAGGTACCCTTTTCCCCAAAGTCCCGGTTTTTCAAGACACTGAAGGTTCATCGACTCACCTGCTTCCGTTATTTCGAAATGTTTTGGTCCTCTTCTTTATTTCGTTCAACGGAACAAAGAGATGAGAGCAAGAGATCCCCGAGACGACCTTCTGGCCGTCGGAAATTAGGGATCCCCGAGCAACACTCACCGCAAAACGGACCCACGTCGAAGTTCCGGTTAGCATCTGCTCCCCGGCAGCCCCGGAGATCTTGCTCGCCGACCGCGTTTTTCTCCAAAGCCGATCCTGAAACGTTGGCGACAAAAATACATCACGTAGGAGAGAGTGCTCGAAAGAGAGCCATCACTCTAAAGCAGCTCTCACGCTGCTAATGCTGTCGAGACTGGTTATAACAAAGTCAACGGGAATCAGAAATCGCTTCGCTGTAGCCGCTATTTCGTTATAACCGACTTTGTTCATAACCGACTTTGTTCTAACCGGTCTCGACAGTACATCCTGCAAAAGACATTCTGCAGATACGGCTCTGTTCTGAGCGCAATGCGCGACAGTAAACGTTTCGGATTTCTTAGAATGACGACGGTTGAACAGGCTATTTGAAAACGAGTTGATCGAGCATTCCATTCGGTGTTGTCTCACCTGAGACCCAATGAAAGTTCCGACATGGCGCTGTAGTTTCCGTATTTTATTCTAGCTGCGAGATCGTCTTGGCGATAGTTTCATTTATCGTTCTTTGTGATTAGCAGACCAGCCATGGCTTATCATCGCAGTTTAGTTACCGTCCTTTAGTTTCCTACCGGAGAAACCGAAGTGCTTATATCTATTAAAAAGATTTTATTCTCGGGAAATATTTTTCGATAATTTATAATATTATAATGATTCACATACGAATTACCCTAGAAATGCTTCAAAAGTAACAAAAAACCCCGCCGCTTCGCGACGATGGGTGCAAAGAGAGCTGATAATAAAGCTTGACGCCAGCTGACGTGACTACAGTACAGGCTTCACTCTAAAACCAGCCTCTGTGTTCACTTTCCAATACAAAGACAGCCAATAATAGCGATTTATAGAAGAATCCCAGCGAATCACGGGGCTCAGAGTACGATTTAATTTGAAGAATGTGATATTTCCGAAGACTATGAGTAAGTGCTCGATGTCCGCAGGTACATCATACTTAAAAAAAAAAATTCTAAATGTATTTTCAGTTTCGCCATTCGTTAGGATGCTCATACTGTTCGCCGTCATTCGTTGCCTCGTATTCTGAAAGTGAAAGTTAACTCACAGTCCTTTATTAGAGTGTGGAGCACACCGCTTACCAACAGCTTAAAAAGCGAAAGCCGTTTACAACTCCCAGTAACGCCGGAGTAGAGCGCAGCTCTTGAGGAGGAGGAGGGAAGGGTACTGAGGGAGGGTATGCCCCGCCTCCTTCCCCTCTTCCCCTCATTCTTCATTCTCCTCCGGGGGGGGTCACGTGACCTCGGGGGGGGAGAGGGGCACGTGGCCTGTTGGGGTCATGTGACCTCAGGGGGGGGGTAACATAACCTGGGGGGCCACGTGACTTCGGGGGGGTCATGTGACCCCCCCCCGAAGGTCACGTGACCTCGGAGGTGGGGCTCGCGCGGTGCATTATGGGACATTTCCCATAATGCACCGCGCGGTTACGCCGACACCGACGGCGACGCCGACGCCGACGCCGCTCAAGCCGGAAACGGCGACTAAGAGCTGCGCTCTAAAAATACGGGCGTGGGGTGGCGCATAACGTCCAAGTTTTCTTCCTTGGCGATTCTTTATTGGACGTTCTTTTAAACCAATTCGGTGATTTCATTGGCTAAGGGGATATAAGAATATTCTCGGGCGCAATACGTCCTGCGCTTTCGAAGCTGCCGGTGACTACGAAAGGTTCTCGTACTTTAAGGTTATTCGCAAATAATCTATGGTTTCGCTATTTCATATAGGAGCAAACGCAGGCCCTGTGTGTTGTCGTTGAGCTTTCCGTGCTCGACGCTGCGCATGAGTGTTGTCGCCATGCGCCAAAACAAGATGCTGTGTGGGCCCCGCGCTCGCGAAGTGGGGAACAGGAAACGCTACCGAAAACGCCGTGTGCTTCCGTTCGCTCGCATCAGCAATACTAAAACACCCTTGAGAATAATTTTAATATGGCGGACGCCGCAGAATGTCGAGCACACAGTAGATGCGTGCTCAGTCCATGCTTGAAAGGGACGGCACAGGCTCCCGCTAGAAACGCGAAGCTCTACCGTACGGCCTACTACGTCTCCAATGATGTTACACAAAAAAGTTCACTGTTCCTCGCACATTTGTCTGTAAATGAACTGCGGCGCCATCCTTGAGGACAGACCACTACACGCAATCACGCTGCACACGGGAATTTGCTCAATAAATTTAGCGCGAACACTTCTTCACTAAACGTCACGATGTCACGTGACGGCACGTGGCACCGCGACGTCACTTGAAGGGATGCATGACGTACACGTACCAAAACGAGCCTTTACAAAACGCATTCGTGGATCTGCTGCAAAGCCTCGCCTATGGCGGATGTCGCTGTAAAATGTGTGGAGAGCATTCGCCTTGGCCTCCACGTGCCCGGTGCCCAAGCCCGCGTTCCCGCCGGTGTGAACACTCGCTGACTCCATTATTTAAACAGCCAAGTTTTAACTATAACCTGAGTATGCCTCTATTGCGACAGAGGCCAATGGGCAACCCGAAAAACTAAACAGTATGGCAGTGTGGCAACGTTTATCGGTGAGCACGTCAGTCAAACTCTGCAGCTGGGAATGTCCCTCACCAGAGTAAACTCAATGCGGAGGGCAAGTTCGTCTGCTTCGTGGGCAGGGGTTGCGGTGACGTCAGAACGCCGAGCTCTGGTTAGGCTCGATTGAAAAAGAAAGTGGGTCGCCGCGACCCACTATCTGAGTGTCGTCTGCTCTTTTGCAACGTTGTCTGCTATTCAACAGCTGTCTTACCTTTACGAGCGAGCTCCACTTCGCCTTTCAGAAAGGGGAGACGAAATAACTCGAGCGGTACGATATGTTTTTGTCTAACAACTAGCAGACACGTATCAAGGAGCGATCGAGTGAGCGGAAGAATGGTACCTCGCGTTTGATGAATTGTTCAAAGATAATCAGCTAAAGACTGATGACAGCCAATATAGTGACTGGAAATAAACAAATGCGGCTGTGCGATCGCTACTGTCAGCACATCATAGCCCAAAACTGGTCGATCGCTACTTGTTATCACATTTGTCTTGCGCGACTAAAAGGCTATTGGTAATTAGCGTATTCGGGTATGTATGTGTGGCACAAACCTAAGTGGTAAAATTCTGAAAATCTTTGCTAATCCGTGGAAGAGAATCCGAGCACGATCGATCGAGCTACCCGAGCGGCGTCGAGCGTGTCGCGGAAGTTAGGTCGTGGACTCGTTGAAACCAAGAAGTAATAATTATTTTTATTTCTGGCGAATGTTTCTGGAAACTTATTTTTCGATGCCGTTATTTAAACACACGAACACTTGCTCGGGGGTAATCCGATGCACTTCAATTAGCCCTCTGTATTTGCTCAAACCACGTTTTTCTAAGCTTACTGTCGTAACAGACAGATATAAAAACACGCTGCTTCGTTCACTGTGCGCGCGTGCGGCCCCGGACATCTAAGGGCATCACAGACCTGTTATTGCTCTGTTTCGTGCGGCTAGGAGCCGCTTGTCCCCTAAGAAGGGGCAAGGTGCAGAGAACCACGCACCTATTTAATAGGCTAGAGGTTCGTTCGTTATCGGAATTAACCAGACAAATCACTCCACCAACTATGAACGGACATGCACCACCATACACCGAATCAAGAAAAGAGCTCTTAATCTATCAATTCTCCCAGAAATTTAAAATACGACACACTGTCGCGAATGCGCCCACCACATCCGAAGACGCAGCACGTTTCTATTTCCTATGGTAACACTGCCCCTTGGACAGCGCCTGATCGGAGCCGGCCTTTATATCACACAGGACACAAGCGGAACGTTCTTTCTCTCTTTTTTTTTTTAACCAGCAACCACTCGAAGGACTCACGGCAGACATGTACACGTTACTCGCTCAAAGTAACTAAATACGTTACTCGTTACCGATTCTCAAAAGGAACGCGTGAGTTACCTCAAAAGTAACGAGTTACTTTTCACGTTACTTTGACGACCAAATACACAACTGTTTTTGTTTCACGGTTTATTGTTTTCTTTTTAGTAGTCGTTGCACTTAAGCAGTAGCTGCCTCTCGAAGTTTTCATCAGTTATGTTTCCCCGCTTCCTTGAAAATACATTTCCGGTGACGCTGAAGCGTCGTTCTACTGACGCGCTCGAAGGAACGGCAGTGTTGTGCTTCAGGAAGAGCTGGTGAATCTTAGGGAACTGCGCCTTCACTGAGGACAGCGGGTAATGGGTTATGTGCCTTCCCGTGTTTGCAACCTCCGGGTTTACATTCGGTCCGTACCCGGTTCTAGAAAGTTCAACCAACGAACCTGATTGTGCTCGCTGGGTGAAGGACATTCCCAGCTGTAGAGTTCAGTACAGCAACGTTTATCGCTGGACACGTCAGTCGAACTGTTCGACTGACGTGTTCAGCGATATACGTTGCTGTATTGTCATACTGTTTATTTGTTTTTCGGGTTTTCCATCTGCCTTTGTCGCAATAGACACATACTAAGGCTAGAATAAAAACAATGCCGTTTAAGCGGTGTTGTACACGTTACTCCTCAAAAGTAACGAGATACCGTTACTCGTTACTTGGTCTTAAAAGTAACTAAATACCGTTACTCGTTCCTTTTCTGAAAAAGTAACTAAATACGTTACTCGTTACCGAAAATAGTAACTAGGTACAAGTAACTCGTTACTTGTAACGCGTTACGTACATGTCTGACTCACGGCTACAGCCACAGCTGCTACAGCACGTCCACCATTGCCGACGCCGAGATGTTTACATCCGCGACCACCCCTCCCCCCCCCTTGAGGAGGCGGAGTTTAGTATAACCTTCTCTCCCACCTTCATATCTCCTTTCCCATGCGCAGAAGACCAAAATGTGTCCACTTGCAAGGCGCATAGGTTCGTTGGTTGAACCTACTGGAACCGTGTACAGACCGAATGCAAACCCGGAGGTTGCCAACACGGGAAGGCACATAATACATTGTCAACTTCGAGCACTAGAAGCAGAGATTGCAAGAAAGGGGGAATCACAGATGCACCAGCTCTTCCCGAAGCAAAACACTGCCGTTCCTTCGAGCGCGTCAGTAGATCGACTTTTTAGCGTCTCCGGAGATGTATTCTCAAAGGACCCAGGAAACATAACTGTTGAAAATTTCGAGAGGCAGCTACTGCTTAAGTACAACGACCACAGAAAGGAAAACAATAAGCCACGAAACAGCAGTTGTTTGCTTGGCCGTCAAATTAACGAGAAAGGGAACTGGTTATTTTTTAGGTAAAGTGGCTCTTTCCTATTGAGAATCAGTAGCGAGTAACGTATTTTAGTTACTCTTTGAGCGAGTAACGTGTAACAGGATGTAGCTACTTTTTTCGGCAACGTGTACATATCTGTGCTGAGCAAACATGGATTTGTGGACGGATATCCGTTGCGCCCCATTATAACGGACGGTAGCTTGCGCCACCTAAAGGGACTCGATTTCGGGAAAGTCGCACCATTACCTTCTCTGCCTACTAGCCGGACACAAAAAGAGACTAACATCCTCAAGACTACACCTCGCAAGGTGATTGACTGACCAGTCTCAGTTGCCATGGCAATCGCCATTTCCGGTACTATAAGCGTTCCTCCCCAATATAAGCGTCTTTGGCACTGTGCATGCAATCCACTTATCAGTCATGCTTATCTCCACAGATCTCTTGCAATGGTATTGTTGTTCTCACGTATATAAAAAGAGGAAAATTATTTATCAATGCCGCCAAGCACCGACGCCTTATGTGGTGGCGGTGCGCAGACACCCGCTTGTTTCACCGGTGTGTGGATAAAAACATCTCCGTGTTCAAGAAAAAACAGTAATACTACTACTACTACTACTACTACTACTACTACTACTAATAATAATAATAATCATAATAACAATAACAATATTAATGATGATGATGATAATGATTATGCTTGCTTCCCATTATAAAGAAATGGTGGAGCGGAAAGAAAAAAGCTTCACTATACAAATTCACGAGACCTGAGCCCCATCGGCAGTGGTACAAATCATATTTCTGCAGGTAGCACAAAAATACACACAAAAACACATTATTACAGCATTAAAACTAAGAAAAATAGTTAAGTATGAAATTCACAATATGTGTTCTAACATTCAAAAGAAAAGAGCGTAACTGTTTAACGGAAAGTAACTCAAGGTTTGTATTTCTCTCTATACAGCTGTTGAGGAACTATAGGAACTATATACTTAACCATTTGGTGTCCATAATTTGATTTGTATTTATAGAACCTTCCAATATTCATTGTGGCGGGTCACGTAAATTATATTAATTCGTTCTAATGACGCTAATTCTGTTAAAATTTGAGTTCCATTTTGTTGTTGTTGTTTTTGATACTGACGCATAGTTCTATAATTATGTAAGTTATACATTTTTATTGTTTGCAAATTATTGTACGTGGTCTCAGTGTGAGTGTCACTAAGGGGCATGAGTACCACTAAACATTTTTTTCTTCTGAAGAAGGTAAATTTTACCAAGATTGGTTTCCGTGGTTGCACCCCAGAGAAGTGCTGCAACAGCTTAAGTGAGAAAAATAACGCATTATAAGTCACTATTTTAACAGCAATGGGAAAAGTTGAGCAGTGGCGGTGCGTCAAACCGACACACCTAAAACTTTTGAAATCAAATAATTAATATGACTGTCCCATGACATATTAAGAGAAAACAATAACTACACCGAGTGTTTTAATATTATTCAAAATTTCTATGGGACTTGAATTAAATAAAATTCGTCTGGTCTTACAAACTTGTTTATTTTTCGGACTAAATATAATGGTCGACTCAACAAGAATGGAAAAGTTAAAGAGAAACTGCCCATTCAAGCGAACCAAAATGGTGACCATACGGGGAGCTCGGTGCTGCTTTCGAAAGTACCAAGTGACATTAGCGGCACCTAGCCTAATCGAGTCAATAGAACGGCAACACTTACGATAGTATGGGTGTACACGTATCCATCAGGGTTGACCACCGGGTGTATTCTCCACTCGTACTCGTCCACGAGGCGTTTGACTGTTTCATCTTTCTTGTACATGGTCGCTAGCTGTAAGAAACAAGCGTGATATAGGAAACCTTTTTGTTTAAAATGTGATATAACCTAATGAACAACTAAACCGTAAGATCGTTTCCTCGTAATATTTAACGAGAGAATCTTGAATGTGTGTACGATTGGCGCAGTGTTACATATTGTCACGAATGACACTTCGACGTCATCTGGAGCTGCGATTTCACGAGACGTGACGTCACGTGATACCGTGACATCACATTTTGACGTCGTGTGACGCAGTGTCGAGTGAGATCTTCAGAGTCTACGCAAAATAGTGCGTAGGATGACCCCATGACCTCCACTATAGTTCAATAAACAAGCTATAAACAAACAATATACGAATCAATTTATCTGACAGACAAACGTACACATGAAGGCTGGTTCACACACTTGCGTTGGCTTAAGACCGACGTCTTGTGATCTCTCGCAACGAGAGAACGTACTGGCGGCGTTATCTATGAATTGTCACTGGAACTGCATTTGATTATTTAGTTATTTATTATTTATTTGGAAATACCAATGGCTCCACTCAAGGAGCATTAGTAGGAGTGGGGACATCATAGGACGGAAAGTACAGTCATAAATAAAAACAGTAAAAGTAAAAGCTCAGGTAAGTAAAATGTCCACAGCAGTAGTGAAATTTTCGACAGGCGTTAAAGGGGTCATGAAACGCTTTTCCAACTTTTCCTGTTTAGCTTTCCTCCCCAACTCATAAATCGCGCATTCTACCAAACAGTTCAAAAAGGCGGAGATGGGGAGTCCCGTCTTGCTCGGACTCTCGTTTGTGCACCCGGACACAGCCATTCTCCCCTAGAAGATCAGCCCGTCGCTCAAAATGCAGACAGAAGTTGCTTTGCTTACCCCGTTGACCCCGAAGCTGACAGTGCTGTCGAAGCTATGTGCTCGTTGGGCCAGACACACTTTTGCCACGTGATCACGCTCTCTCGCGCATACCCACGCGCAGAGAATGAGGTCAGGTGATGAAAGGGAGGCGGCTGATTGGTCCGGCAAGCGCGTAACTTCCACCGCAATGTCAGCTTAGGGGTGAAGGGAATAAGTGAGGTCCGGTGTCGTGCGACGTGCGTTTGGATCCGGTGACGTGCTTTGGGGACCGCGGATGTATCACAGTGAAAAGGCAGAGAGCTTACGAAGGGAAGGAGGTACGAAATAGTCCGCTGTGTTTTCAAATTTTCGTACCGGAAGCCAGGCTTTTGACTTCCTACCTTTTTTCTTTTGGCCCACTGAACGATGTGCTATTAGTAAAATTCAAATTTAAATTGATTTATCCCAGCCCAAAATTCGTTTCATGGGTCCTTTAAGATTAAAAATTTTGTTTGGTAGCTCATTCCATTCATTGAATTGTCCGAGGAAAGAAAGAATACCTAAAACGGTCATTCTTAAACCTGTATTGTTTTAACGCTCTAGTATGGTTTAGGCATCGGGACCCTGTCGAAAATTGTTCTAAGTAGCTAGAGCTTTCGATTTAAAGAGTGCAGTTAAAAATAATATACAGTACTTTTAATCTACCAATTTTTGCACTTGTTTGCAACGGCTGACGCTGCGCCCTGAGAAGCAGTTCTGTAGATAAGGTTCCTGTTCGAAATTTATTAAAAATAAACCTAGCAGGTAGTTTCTGAATACTATCAAGCCTGATAATACAAGTTTGCGTGTAAGGGTGCCACACTGAGTTGGCGTATTCTAACACTGGTCTAACAAAACTTTTATAGGCAATAAGTTTAGTATCTGAATCGGCAAATGTTAGTTTCCTTCTCAAAGCAAACGAAGTGCCCCTCGCTTTATTAACAGTCGCTTCGCAGTGCTGGGTCCAGTTGAGTTTACTGTTAAAACAAATCCTAAATATATGTATTCCTGGGCTCGTCTAAGGGGTTTCCTTTCAAGTAAGTCATTAAATTGGATCGGCTATCTTTGACATGAGACTGTCATGACGGCTGTCTTATCCTAACTTAGCTTCATTTGCCACGGTTTAGACTAATTCAATATTGCCTCCAAGGCTTCCTGCATATTAAGGTTGTTGTTATGGTTTCTTATTTTGTTATATATAATACAATCATCTGCAAAAATTCCGAGCGGGACATTTATGTTAAATGATATGTCGTTAATAAATACCAAAAGCAAAAGTGGCCAAATCACGAGGCCCTGGAATACTCCCGAAGTAACGGCTAGTTTATCCGAGTAAATTTAATTATAGTGAACGTATTGGTTTCTGACTGTTAAATAAGCACTTATACCATTTGAAATGTGTGAGTTTTTGAGAATTTTGGAAACCTTTAAAAGCGATTTTGAATGTCACACGCTGTCAAACGCTTTAGAAAAGTTAAAGTGTATTACGTGATAGTGTACCCATTTAATAATTGTTTCAGCTGAGTCATGTGTAAATTCAATGAGCTTGGTTGTGATCGACAGTGACTTTCTAAAATCGTGCTGATTTTTATAAATGAGGTTATGCTTGTCAAGGTGACATAAAATATGCGTAAATATTGTATGTGCTCTAACAATATGTTGTATTAGTTAAAGAAATAGGCCTGCATTTTGACGCTTTATTCCAATCAGCGTTCTCATCTATCGCAAGTATTTTTGCTGTTCTCCAATCATCAGGTAAAACTGCGTGCTCAAGAGAAATACTGAAGAGAACCTATAAACATTTTGACACCCATTCTGCGTATCATTTCAAAAAGGTATTCGGGATCGTATACGTCCCAGCACTAGAGCCAAAATGTCTGAACGAGCCTTAACTGAGCAGCAAAGAATCTCAAATTTTATCGCGTTACATTTCTTTTGGCAACGATCAGCGAGAAAGCGTAATTTTTTTTGAAGCGCAATAAAAATTGCTTTTTAAATGTATAAAATGCTGTACGTTGTGGTGATTCTCCTGCCGACATCTACGGGAACGACCTCATTTTATGCTCTACATAAACCAGCACAACCTAAAAAAAAAAGCATCACTGCGCCATCTGTACTGTAAAAGTACCTGAGTGTTTACTTTTTCGCACAGAACGCGGTGGGTTAAATCACTCTGATCTACGGAATATCAGACTGTCAAAAGGCCAAATTCGGGAGTTCCACGTTCCAAACTAATAAAGGGCAATCATGGCATGCCCCAGCAATAAGGAGTCGCGAATAATTTCTGATCACCAAAGGATCTTTTTACGTGGAACCCCGAGTGACACGGCACCTTGTCCGCGGAAGCGCCGGTCAAAATTGGGGCACCTCGACCGCCATTCGAACCCGCCAACTGGAAATCCATATGCCGGCGCTTTACCTCGGAGCCGACATCCCGAAAAAGCTGCAGGGCATGGCAACTCCTGAGCATGTTATTATCGCTCAGCAGCCAATAGGATGGCGGCGTCGGCCGATGTGAACGCCGAAGAACCAATCCCAAAGCAGGAAGCGTTAACATAACAACTCACGCCCTCATTTTCTTAAGATGTCAATGATCGTAGCGCTCGCCGTAGAAAATACACCCTACAAAAGGTCTTTGATTTCACGTACTTGTAGAACGCAAAAATAGCCAATCACAGTGAGCAATAAAAAAGATTCCAGCAAATTACAAAGCTCAGGATATAATTAGACAAAAAATGCGATGTGGACAGGGACAATGATTATGACGTTTCACTCGCTCAATGTCGCTGGTGCACATATTTTTTTTTTGTGTGTGCATAAATGTGTTTTGAATTTGGTCGTACGTTGGGGTCCTCCTATTGTTCTACATGACTAAATTTATTTTGTGTTCCGCGAAAAAATAAATTTGCAGATCTTTTTTCTTTAGATGTAGTCTCCCACAGCGCTTGCGCGCGCGCGTGCGACGGCAAAGTTTTGTGGGCCCCTTGGCCGTTAAATGAGGTTTGCGTGCGCGCAAGTGTATGCGGAGCCGCGGATGGAAGCAGACTGTGAGGTCAGGCCTGAAGTCTTTAGTTGCCCTTCCTCAATAGACGCTGTTCAAGATCTCATCGAGCAACGCTGGCGGTTGCCACTTCTTAGGGTTGAAGAAAATTGGCGACTACTACCTCGCCGGGGGAGAAGGCGGTGGTGAGTTTTCCTTGTTTATTTTTATTTTGTATTTACCCGAACCCCAAAAGGTCAGCCTGGTGGCTCATTCCCCCGGTCCGGTGATAGTTGCAGGGATGTAGAGGGAAAAAAATTGGGTATTTAAGTGACGGAAGAATGCATTTTCTCAGGCTAGGTGGCGCAAGCTACCGCCCGTTACAAAGGGCATAGCCAATATCCATCTATCCATCTTAGGCACGAAGCTTGCGATTGGATCCGAGTCCTAACCGAACGCTGACGGAGCCCTCGTGTCCAATGAGGGCCAGAGTATTCGTCACAAACGATTTCCGACTCGGATAATTGACGCAGCAGATACTAGATGGCGCAGCAGGTTTGAAATGTATTGTTTTCTCACTCTCCTTTCTCCCAAACAGATAAAATAGCCGCTGCTGAGTAGCACTAATCCAAAATCGACTATCGATAAAAACAAATACTATAAACACGCTGTTATGACCTCGTAATAACTTTAAAAAAAGGGGAGGTTCTGTTGTTGTGGCTGTTGTTTTTGTTTGTCGTTTTTAACAGGGATAACGGACTGAATTGTTTGTTTCCAACAGAAAGAAGCCTACGAATGCCTGTTTTCAAACACCGGAGCATTAGCCGTGGCATACATTTATCTGTGCCACGGCGAATGCTCGGGTGCTCAAAAACGAAAAGTCGGGCCGGTTATTTTTTTTTCTTCTCGTTTTAGAAGCTTTTGTTTTACACTTTTTTACGTCGGTTTGCGATCGTACGTGCATGTATCTGTTCATGGCCGATGGTCCCTTTTGGCGTGCTGCTACGTGGCAGCTGCAATTTGCGTGTAAATATATGGGCTATATCTCGCAAACAACTCGCACTTCCTTCGCAACGGCACACCATATACACGTCAATGATAGAAGTGTAATAAACGCATGAGAGCGATTGGACCATTCCGCTGGTCCGTGTAGGCGATTGATATGCAACGTTTTAATGGCCAACTTTCTGAGACATTCCCTGGAGTAAAAAGTATTGGAGGGAATGTAAACATTCTAGTTGATTTGCGTTCTATGATAGCGAGGCAATTACAGGCCTCGGGGACATTACAATCTCTCATAAAAAGAAAGTCGAAATTGATAATAAATTTGCGAATGGGGCCTGTATGATTGAATGCAAAGAAACTGCAGAGCCGCGGAATAAAGTGTGTACGCATGCAAACGTTTAATTCCTGCTTATTGATATTTTTTGACTATCTTCTAAAATATTTCCGTTGAATATTGGGATGTTCAGGTGTTGTTAGACATCCGCAGGGCGTTGATGTTCGAGAAAGTTGGGGATGATTACGACGCAAGTAACCTAAAATACTGCTTTTAAGATATGTGATGGTAAAAACATTGCAACAAGATGTGTCTTGCCTAATCAACCAAAGGTCACTATTGTATTCTTAATGTTTATTTTCGGATCCGCTTTATTATTATTTTTTTTGCGCTGCGTGTTTTAAGGCAGCACTGTGCTGAATAATCTGAGCATATGGCGGTGCAGATTTCTTGAGGCAAGCCTCAGAGCATGATATAAATATCAATATAATCTAGATAGCTTGTAGCTTCACAGTCATTAGGTTTTTTGTTTTTGTTTGAAAAAAATGAAAGCCGTTTACAACTCCCTGTAACGCCGGATTGGAGCGCAGCTCTTGAGGAAGAGGAGGGAAGGGTACTGAGGGGAGGGTATACCCCTGCTCCCTCCTCCTCCCTCGTTATCCTGCCTGCTACTCCTCCTCCCCTTATCCTCCCCCTCCACCCCTCCTTGTCCTTCACCTCCTCCTCCTCCTTCAACCTCATCCCCTTGCCTCCTCCTCCTCTCACCTCCCTCCTCCTCCACCCTATTGCTGTCCTCTTTGCCACTGTTCCCTCGGGCGGTCTTGCCCTAAGGCCTGGTTCACACTTGCGAATTGGCGGGCGAATCTGCAAGATTCCGGCCGCCGGGCGTAGCGTCCACTGTGCATTGCCGCGGCCGATTCTGCTTCGGCGGCAGCGGATTAGCTGTAAGTGTGAACCAGGCCTTAAGAGCTGGAGGGTCACATGACCCCCTAGGCCACGTGACCCCTCCAGGTCACGTGGCCTAGGGGTCACGTGACCAGGGGCCACGTGGCCTGGGGCCACATGGTCTAGGGGGCCACGTGGCCACATGGTCTAGGGCCTAGGGGGTCTAGGGTCCCCGGTCACGTGACCTGGGGCCTAGGGGGTCACGTGACCGGGGGCCACGTGGCCCCAGGCCACGTGGTCTGGGGGCCACGTGGTCACGTGACCTGGGGCCTAGGGGGTCACGTGACCGGGGGCCACGTGGCCACGTGGTCTAGGGGGTCACGTGACCCCAGGTCACGTGACCTGGGGCCACGTGACCTAGGGGGTCACGTGACCTGGGGTCACGTGACCTTGCGGCTACGCCGACGCCGACGCCAACGGCGACGCCGACGGCGACGCCGCTCAGGCCGGAAACGGGCGCCTAAGAGCTGCGCTCTAAAACTTTTTTTTATTTTTGTTGTTTTCAGTTCAGTTTGAAGGAGAGTACGATTTTAACTAACGCTTGGCGAGAACAAGCCTGTCATGTAGATCTATGCAGACCGCAGTAACGAAACAGAGCAGACGCATATGCAACTTGCGGCCTAGACCCGGGCCAATCCGTTCAGTATAGTCGCACGATATCGCGCCGATACTAGGCCGGTGGCGAAACGACGGTACGCATATACCTGCCGGGTAACCGGCCGCGGCGCTCAAGTGGACATGAGGCCAATATTGAGATTTATTTTCGGCCGGCACCTGCACGACGGTGGCCAACCATCGCCTTACTTACGGCCGGCACGTGACGTCATTGCTACATGCTGGCCGTCAAACGTCGTTATTTTTTAGCCGAGATAAACAAGTTTGGTGGTGCGAAGTGTACTCTGCAGAAGGCACGAAGCAAGGCCACCGCAAAGGCCTCTGATGTGACATCACTGCCAGCCATGTATAAATCCACATCGCTAAACTCCCAAGTCTCACTAAAGAATACAGTCGCAAACGGAACCCAGGCAAGTGCATGGCTCGGAAGGTCTGCAACGCTATTTATTGGAAGGAAGCTTAACAAAAATAGAGGCTTCAGCCTCTGCACAATTTTGGTCGTCGATCCCCGCTTTGCCAGCTGTTAATACCAATACCGATTTGAGCGCCGAATGTAGAGGTATTGCGCGACGAAAGACAAAATCATGCTTGGCTCAAAACCACCGGGTCGGCAGGTCGAGCGATCAGCTTTTGGGCGTTTGTTAACAACTTCGCGGGTTAAATGATGACAGCCTCTTTTTGATTCATTTTACCGAACACTACCGCTATCTGCGTTGACTCAGCAATCGTTTGCCAATCAAGTGTGAAATAACAACCAAAATCGAGCAGCCACTAAAATACCGCTCGTTCACACAACACCACGAGCGAGTGTTCTTTAAAAAGCGTCTCGGACACATCGGAACGGGAGCATAGTGGCACGCCGATCAAGGGGCTACGCAGAGAACGCGTAGAGAACGCGGAATGACGAGGCAGCCATACTCACGCCATCTTTCGTTGAGGTTGGGGGAACCAAATGCACGTGGGCGCATTTTGGGGGGGGGGGGGGGGGTAGGTATAGGCGCACGAGGTGCGCAACGAGCAGACGAACTTGCAAACCGTATAGGGAGTATTCACTGGCGGCCATAGCTGTGTGCGCGAATGCTGAGCGCGTGCTGATGGCGAGCTTCCACAGTTCTTTTACAACGTGCATTCGGCACCATCAAGAGTGGCGGTCTTAGCAGCCTATTGATGCGAGCTCGTTCGGAGCATGCGCTCTAAACAGCACCCACAAATATGGCGTCCAGTGAATACTCCCTATAGCCTCGATGATAAGTCAGATTTTTTTCTTTAGATAGTAATGAAAGTCTTGGGAGCCACGTGCTCGCCCAGGTTTTTTTTTTATATTGTTCGCAAATGTACAGATTAAGTTTTCCCTGCTTCGTATAACAATGCCTGTATTTATTTTTTAACATTTAAAGCAGGGCGTGTATAGAGAATTCCAATAATCGCCTTCTGAGCGCTGCCATCTTTGTCGACTGGGCTGTGGAAGGCGTTCTGAGCGTTCGCAATCGGTGACTCTCTCGCACGAAATATGAGACGCTGCGAATGCGTCTACAGCCCAGTGACTCAACATTTTTCGTCTGGGTGATAATCGATGGAATAAGCGTTAACGCTTCTCTCCACGGAGCAAGTTGTGAAACTGTCCTTGCGTTCGACGACTCCACGAACTCACCCAAACCCAAATGAGCTCTGCGGAGGAGGGGATAGGGCACATCATCTGCTCGTTTTGGTCAATGCTTCGAATTCAGAAATTCCCCGGAATCCATGGTTCCGAATGCCGCGTGCCAAGTTTCTCCTTCAACTCATTGCCATGCGGCATTCGAAGCATAGATCTCGGAATGACTCGCGCTCGAATCTGTAGGCTGACTCTCTATTCTATGGTGGATAGGCAGCGTGATTCCGGCTTTAAAACTGGCTCAAAGGTTGGCTTTTCAGTGTAATGGACTGTGTGGCAACCGCTTGTGATCCCTTCCGACGAGAAAACACACACTAACGCCATCTATCAGGTAGTCCTGACCAACTTCTGACCCGCGTACATTTTGCGCATAATCCTTACAACTCGCGCAAAATGCGGACATTTAACTTCGACATACAGCGGCATCCTAACGTCCCACCATGCATGTCTATCAGCGTGTGTCCCCGTGCGCTAACAAAGAATCTCGAAGAACTAAGGACAATTGAAATCACCGTGGCAACAGAGCAACAGAGACCTTCCGATTCCCAGAAAAGCCCCATATAATTTATATAGAATTTTTTTTCTATATTAACTTGGGTGACCGCGGTAAAGCACAACTGCAGCGTGACCTAAAACTACCCGGTTTCGCTCTGCAGGGCAGCTGCTCGAAACTTGATGGGTACAGGCCTATAGTACAGTGCGTCATTTTGATGCAACAAATATTGCAATAAACTTCAGTCTAGTTATACGCTCAGAGCAAGTGTTCCAGGGATACCTGATAGATGGCGCCAGTGTCAAAGGCAAACGTTTGAGCCAGCCTTAAAGACGCTGTCACACCGCAAATCCATCGTGCAAAACACAGTCTGCATACACTGGCTGAAGGCGTGTGTCATCCTTGTTTCACGATACACATTGGTCATACAAAATGTACGAGAAATTGCGAGTGCAATTGTCCTCCATATGAGAAACTTTCTAGGATCACAAGCGTTTACGCAAACTCTGAGTTTCACGTATGCACGGCTCCAGCAAAACGGACGCCACCAAGTGGGAAAACCGGAAACCAGCCGGAACAAGTCGCTTTGCACCTCTCCGCGTCTCTGGCGGCTTTCGCGGACACGTGTTGTCGGCGCGGAGGCGAACAATGCAATTTGGAGAAGGTCCGAATATTTCTTAAGTTTGCCTGAGTGTTCATTAGTGTGGTGAAGCCTCAGTAGATTGTTTCCTTATATCACTTGTTTGAAAGCCCGTTTACTCCATAACACACGGTCGCGTGCTTTCGGTTTCTTGAATGGGGAGGAACCACGGAAAAAGTGTTTTGATTTCTTGTCTGTCTCGAATCATATTCAAAGTGACGACTACTTGGTAACTGATTAGTGGTTTTTTCTATAAGGATGTAGAACAGTGGACTGAGGACGACGGACGAGGTGTTTCACTGGAGAAAACACCAATATTGCAGTCAAGTGAATGGGAAGGTTCGATGGTTGCTTTCCTCGAACCCACGCTGGTCGGTGCTTTGGCTATTCATCTTGGCTGCTTTTCTCCGAAAAAGCCTCTGGACCACACCGAAGAAGTTGGGCTAATTTCGAAATTACTTGATTCCGGAAAACCTGCTTGCTGCATACGTTTAATGAAGAAAATTGTCTGATTTCAAAAGGTGGGGGACGCGTCTCGGAAAGTTAGAAGCTGTCACGGCATTATGATTTATCGCGCCTCCAATATTTATATTATACCCCCATCGAAGCCAGCTGCAATATACGTCTACATTCCTCAGGTTGTCCGGCCACTAAAATACTAATTTTTTCCGTTCAGGATTCGAAGTCAAGTTGAATGCAGAGAGGTTCTGCGTAAATCTCCGCTGAAGATTTTCTTCAGTTTGTCCGCATTCGTCTCCGTGCTGCCGGCTAGAACCATTTGGCTGAGTTTTAGTAGTATCTCTATGTCTTTCAAATGATACTTTTATTCAGAAGTTCACCAAATAGCTAACCAACTAAGCTCATATTTCAACCCGACGAATATACTAATTTCGCTTTAGTGGGACATAGTGGGTTACATAAGACAAAACCCGCATATTCGTCAAAATGACTTCTCGATTGCTACCAAAAACCTGAATTGAAATACTCTTATCAGCGTCGCCAGTGGGTTAACATGCTCCTTGGCTGAAGAAGCGCTTGCTTAATTTTCGTAATTTTCCTGCAGCCTGTGTTGTTGACCGAGCAGACGACTGCAGCTGTTTCTTAAAAGCGGATACGCACAGAAGCTCTGATTTCGCGAACAGATAAGTCAAAGTTGAGGCTTGGGCGAGTTGGTACATACTTCGGAATTCAAAACAGCGCGAAAAGACGCGGACGCAGCCCTGCGTCCGTGTCACTTCTTTGTCTGGTCCTCGTCTTTTCGCGCTGTTTTTAATTCCGAAGGACAAATAAGTCGCACGGTAGAGGCATGCGAGTTAGCTGAAAATTATTCTCGGTGGAACAATTTTGTAGTCATCGCCGCATTTCTTAGCTGATCAATACTGATTAGAGTCTATTACCGTCTTTCCGAAGCCCATAGTTTCGGTTTTGAACAAAATCTCCGAAAGAAAGGTTTGACATGAAAAGAACGAAAAGCACCGGAAAAACAAAACTATGCTCTGAAAGTTTATGTGCACCGGCTACACTGAACCATCGCAGTTTAAATACCTACAAAATAGGACATTAAAGAAAAGAAATTCTGTTAAATTGAATGCGCCACCCGTTCAGGCGGACCGGCCGAGCCGACGCGACCTGTTCCCAGCCGCCATGTTTGTTTGGTGGTGGCGCCCCCTTATAGGTCGCTAGAGTCGCGAATAGTTGTTCCTAGAACGAAGCGATACCACCGCTGATCGGGCCGATAAACCTGGCGATCTTCCAGAGACTTCCATCACTCTCGAGCTCCTCTCCCTCAGAGCGCGCAGGTGGTCGAGCTCCTCCTCACCTACCCCTCTGGTCACGTGACCTTACCCGCTAACCAATCAGCGTCCAGCTTCACGGCCACGCATATCATGCTGCGCGAAATGCCGGAGCAACTTAGCCAAAAACGTTTCTCGTTAAAAACTGTCCGCACGCATGCTTCGAACATGCTTGCGGTGTCTGTTTCCGGAGATAATGCTGTCAGCGTGTCTACAGCGAACAACGTTTTTTTTGTGTGAGTGCTTTTTATGATGTATAAAATCTTACCTGGTCAATGATGTAGAGACAGGTGGCGTGAGCCACCCACTCCCTCGCGTGAATGCCGCACTCGAAGAATATGATGGGCCTGTTCGTCCCTTTGGTGATCTGGTGAGGCGAAAGGAATGAAGACCGTAAGACGGGATCAGCGCGACCTCTCCTATATGCCTCTTTTCTACGTAACAGTAGGACGCGGACAGACATTTGCAACTGGCGGTGAATGAAGTTCCTATACTGAAAGTAAAGAACCATCGTACTGAACCTTCCTCGCCGCCAAATCGCCAAACATCCTCACCCTCGAATATTTTGCTGTGCCCTCCCGGCACACGACGCCACTTTTGAGCGCTTTGGGAGGGCGGGAAGACGAGTGCTGTGTCAACGCTCGGCATGAACCCGTGTTGTCTTTGATTGGCGATTTGCGAGCTGCAACGCGCCACTATCGTGCACCACCAAACATTTTGGAATTTTTTAATCGAAGCTGGAAAAGGGTTGGAAAGCAAGACTCAGTATAAAAAAACAAAAAAAGTGTTTACTCTTAGACCTTCTTTTCACATAAAAAAAAACACAAAAACTTGAGCTGGACGTACAGAGCACTGGCGTTGAACCGACGGCACCAACATTCTTGAGCGGCTTGATAGCCGAGTTTTAACAACAACAAAAAAAGAAGTAATCAAAATTTTTTTGGTTTTATTGCAAAACCTCAGTGTTGTTTTTCTGTAGTCTTTGATACGTACTTTAGCAGTTTGATATGTTATATCACACCGGCATCATGCCTCTCGTAAACGTTTGGTCCGTCAGTAAGACTTCAGTGTGCTGCACGTTAAACTGAAATTTTGGGGTGTCGTATATGTGACAAGGGGTGTAATGGTTGAAAGTATTTGGCGCTCTCTTTCCCGTAAAATTAATTCTTGCAGCCTTTGGCGATGCAGTTCGCTACCATTATGAGAGACGAAGTGAACCATAAGGTTGATTTTGTTTCTACAGCAGCCTAGTAAAATGTAGGCCCAAGAACGACCGCACCCCTGTTTGATCTCAGCCTCGATGGGGACTCCTAGTACCGTTTTGCGCATGCGCGGCAGATTTTTTGGAAAAGCTCAATTGAAGACGAGCCTCCACCGAATGGTGACACAGCACTCGTGAGTCGTGACCAATCCGCGCAATACGCGTTTCTCTTTTCTATGATGCCTTCGTTTATGAGGTATTGCAAGGCCACGCTTAAAAATGGCCTCGTGTGCCGAGAAGTGAAAGAGGGGGAACGTCTCCCTCCATGTAGAGGACGAACCAGCCAGTGGAGCCTCTCGAAACTTTTCTTAACACAAAAAACTTTGCGCGTAAGAAGTGCGCACTCACATGGACTCCGATAATGTCTCGTCCTTCGTAGGACTTGCCGATGGGGGAGTACTGCACGTGGTCGTATTCCAGGCCATACGACTTCAAAGCGATTTCAAACTATAGGAAAAATAAAATGGCTCTTTAATTGGCGACAAATACCTTGTTTGGCTTCTTCGTTGAATGAAATTGAGAGAGCAAAACGAGTGATACATGACAATTCAAAAAATATCGTCGACCTCTCAACCATATTTCGCACCACCCTGCAGAACCCGTCCGCGTATTACTGCGTAGTTTATGCTTCAGAATTGTAGTTTGTAGTAAAAGATTCTTATTTGCAACTCCCACGCCTTATAAATGGCGGGGGGTTAGTTCTCAGATGGTGAAACAGACGGGGAGAGATTCTTCAGGATTTCACGTGCGCCTACTCGCTGACGCTGGTCAGTGAGCTAAAATTAATTTAGTTGGCTACAAACAGAGTGCGGTCAGGGAAGGAGCGCAGAATAGGTGACGGAGATGTTCACGGGTGTTAAGAAAATTAGTATGATGATTTCTAAAAGTGGCGAACCGGAACGCGACAATTCTCATTTTATCGCACTCGCTTTTTCCGGCAAAAGTGAATGATGCAGGAACACCCCGACCAGAACCACGCGGTAAGAGCAGCACCCAGGCCGGCACTGCCTGCCCCTGTCTCCGTCGCCATCCCCGCTCCTCTGGTTCTTCGTTCATCCGCGAGAGGGCGAGCAGTGGTCTGGAGTTGCGAATAATGTTCCGTATATTTTATTTAGGAAAAAAAAAAAGAACGATCTAGATATTTGCATGTAGAAACACTGATTGGGTGTATCTATTTTCGGGTCCACATTTATATTAAATACTGGCGATGTTTACATCTTTATTGTTAAGTTTGCATTGAACACCTGAGCTAAAAGATCACTCCCCTAAGTCACTTGGTGCCGTCTGTCTCAAGACAAAGTCTCGTCGTTACTCAGTCTCTGGTTTAAACCGAAAAAGTAAACGCTAGCCTACCTCTGCGTTTGTCAGGTAGCGCCTGAATCTGAGTGGAGTGCTGGAGTAGGCGGAGAGTTGAGCCCCGTCTCTTTCCTCGTCGATTAGCCTGCAAAAGACGCACAGACGCACAATATATCGTGATTCGATGGCGCGGTTCAACGCGCCCACTGCTAAAGTTTGGTGTTACCATCATATGCCTAAACCATCACGATGTCTATACAAACAAAGGCGCCTTTACCCACGCCGGGTGTAGGCACCTGTACAGAAACCAGATCCTCCTGAAATAAAGTATCTGCGCATGCGCAGTGTCAAAAGCAGCGTCACCGCAGTGGAGTGACGTCAGAGGGGGAGTCGGCGTCAACTCGAGCCACAAAACCAGCTACGCTTCAGAGCATGGAGGTAGGAAGCTTCGAGAAGCAACATAACGCCACCACAGGTGAAGCCGGAGGAGACTTCCGGTTTGGAGGACACGTCCCCAACGATGAACAAAACCAAAAGACGCTATTGGACGAAAATGAGAGCTGATTGGGCGCCAACCGATGTTTTGGGCAAACTTGGGGGCGTTCCCGCCGACCATGACCCCTACTTCCGGACACGCTTGGGATTTTCTCGGTTGAGTGGCTTGAGCCGGAATATGTCGCATCCTCTGCTTCCTACCTCGCTTTAGAGATACGATAAGTTCAGTCATCTTGGTGCTTAAAGTCATGCTTGCCACTTACTTGAAGCTTTATCTGAAATCGAAGGAAACGTTTTTTCCGTTTTCCAAAAATGTTAGAACAGTTTGCGAAAGAGCAAAATGATATCACCTGAGCTTCGTACCACCGAGTCTAAAGCTGGGGGAGTCGCATTTGTAAATTGTTACGATCGACAGTGGCGTCTGCTGTGCTCTAAGCACAGCAGACGCAGCACGTGGCGGCGCCAACTAACAGATCGGGGAACGTTCTGCCGATACTCTAAGCGTAGCTCATTTAGTGGCTCTAGTGTAAACGTTATTATGGTGTCTATGCGCCAACCAAAGTTACTAGATTACTTCAGTTGTGGAACTCATGTGGAGGGGGCACACCTTCCCCCACCCCTCTCACTTTCTTCAGTCCGCCTCCCGTCGTGTGAAGCGCCATATAGTTATTCCTTTTCAAAACTCTGTGGTCCATAGAATACGGTAAAACGCCATGTAGGCGTGGCACTTCGAAACATAAATATGCCGTAGAATAGACTCCAGCTACCGGCAGTTACCATAGCAACCGGTGGCGCATCGAAAGACGGGAGGCGAGCCGTGGGAAGGAGGGGGGGGGGCTATAGAGGCGGGTACTGCTCGTGGAAGCAGCGTCTATGAGCACTTCCATAACTGAGCTCATCTAGTAACCTTGGCGCCAAAGCGCGAGTACAGACGCCACTCCACTGTGGTGGCGCTGTTGTCGGCAGGGCCAATCACAAAATATGAAGGATAGAAGGCGAAGTGTGCTGGACGCCGTATGCGCGCAATGATAAGAAAGGACACAATACGCGATGACAATTTCGAGAAAGCCTAGATTGTAAAGAGGGTTCATCTCAGACCATCGGGAGCGTTTGCAAATCATTGGCGGACACCACCGGCGAAGATTGGTCGCAAGTGCGGATGCGCTGCGTTTTCGCTGGCGAGAAGGAGAGTAGGCGGAAAGGGTCGTCACCTCCTCGCAGCTCGTATTGCAATCGCAGCCCATAAACCACCTGACTCCGATCGAGGAGTTACAAACTATCTGTAATGTAATATCTTTAAAAAGTGCTCGGACCGTTGACTCGCCTGCTGGCTGCAGCGACCCTAGCAGTTCCCAAATATTTCTGCGAGGAATTTTCATCGCGGAATCTAGACGCACGACCCATTTAGCGGTTGAAATGTGCACAATTTATGTAGTTGCAAAAACGTGAGTCAAAGTATAAAGAAGCTATGTGACCCCTCAACACATGCGCTGAGGGCAGCGCGTGTGTTGCGATGAAAATCCTCGCCACCGCGAGAAGCGCTGCAGTCTGCAGGCGGCTCGTTTTCATCGCAACACTGCGCAGCGCTTCGCTCCCGCTCGTCACACTTCCCCTTCCAGCCACCATAAACAAAAGCTTCACTTCACGCAAATTTGTTTTCTGCGCGCCCGCAGTACTCACACATCGGCTGTGTAGAGGCGGTCGCATTTTTTGGCGCCACCGAGACGGCATTTTCTTTTTTGAATTTGTTTATACGTTCCGGTAAGTGTTAAACCTATAGCTTTTCACCAACTCCGAGGTTGTCTTTCCCACGGGGGGTCATTGCCCGCAGGTCTTCCCCTAACCTAAGGGCCGTTGCATCCAGACACACAAACCTACGCAGTCAGCATAACTCCTAAGTGCACTTGTCAACGGGCAGGCCGTTCTCAACGGACGGCCATGGTGTGGGCAAACGCGCGCTTGTTTGTAACCAGTGTGTCGGCTCAAACTCTGCTTCACCCTAAATCGAGCTGCAGTTGACATCACGAGCCATCATGGCCAATCTAGAGCTGAGAGCGAGTCACGTGGCCTTCCGGTCTGGTGCGGCGAGGGGTGGTGCGTGAAGTAAGGGAATCCCTGAATCGGCGTTGGGGCGGTAGCGATGTATCGGGTAGCATCCGCTGTGGTTTATTTTAAGCTGAAGCGGAGCACAGTTAGGACAAGAAAGCGCTTGGGCACGCTTCAGACGGGGCAATTTTCCCCAGCAACTTCATTTATAATCCAGGGAAATCTAGGGAACAGTTCGCCAGCAGCAAAGGAAAATTGCCCAGTCTGAAGCGGGCCTTAGCACAGCAATGGATACTACGTTCACAAAGTCCCAGTCACACACCTCATATATCACACAGAAGTGATTGTGCTCGCTCCAAACCATTAGTACGCTTCGAGCATTTGTGCTGAGGGCTGTTGCATGACAAATGAAACAGCGCCATAATACAAAGAAGGAAGATACCTGAGACAGCTTCTCCAGACACCTGTGTGTGAGGTACCACGGTGTGACGGCGGTTTAGAAGTTTATTATGAATCATTAGTGCAGCAGAGAGAGGAAGAGGGCAATGAAGAAAGTTTAACACGTCCTTGCGGAAGTTGACTTTGACCTGAATTGCATATAGGTTGCGTTATCGACTAGAAAGAACATCCGTTTCGTTTTGCCAATATTGGAGAACATACTTCATACTTAGGTTGCCCTACCACGCAGTACGCATTCACCTCCGCCAACTTCGCCGCTTTCATGAACTGTCATCGCTTGTTATTCGTTTTATGGTTGGCCTACAATACGTCTTAGTTAACTCAATATTGTCAGAGTGTTTTCAAACACTTGGATTGTGTCATTTTGAGTCGAGTAGTTGGTTCCATTCGGACATCAGATGTAATTACACCAAGCGAAGCTCTCAGAGTCACAGGCAGCGTCAAAAACGGAGGGGTTGGTCACTACTCAGTCTCCAGCATCTTCGTAATCCAATGCGCAGAGCAAGTTTGTGTGCTTCTTTTGCAGGGGTTGTGGTGATATGGGAACGCCGAGCTCTGATTGGCTCTGATTGAAGGATTGTCGCAACAAAAGAGTAAGTTGGGCTAGTTGGTTAATAGCACGGAAGAAAAGCGCCAAAAACTGGGACATGAAAAGAAGACGAGAACACAAGGCGACTTGCGTTGTCGTCTTCTTTACTCTGTCCCAGTTTTCGGCGCTTTTCTTTCCGTGCGAAGGATAGTCGGTTGACCTTGAAGTAAGCTACCCTCAGGTTTACCCCTTATCCTTCAATAAGAGCCAATCAGAGCTCGGCGCTCTGACGTCACCACAACCCCTGCAAAAGAAGCAGACGAACTTGCACTCCGCATAGGATTGCGATGATTGGCTCATCAAAGTGCAGAAGAACGAGTAACAAAGCAAGCAGTGTGAGCAACATAGACCGCGCCCAGTGTTTTGTAAGCTGTCAATTAAACTTCTACTCATCTAATCGGAAGCTTACTCCTGGACGTTCTTGACCTCAGTCTTGGCGGTCATTCCTGCTTCAGATATTTTCTTGGTGAACATGGAAAGTTTTTCGGGGGCTACTCTGACGACGGCCGTAGATCCGGGTACTCCCGCTTCAGCCCAGAAGTCGATCTGCAATTCGACGACATATAAAAAAAATTACTTGGCCTTCAGGATTTTATATGGCCTAACGCAATTGAAAAAAAATCAGCAGAACCCATCCTTTGGGAATGATTATCTATGTTAATGCGAATAGCATCAAACGGTGCGGAGTTATGCGCGTTCGTCAGGTGGCCGGCACACTCTAGATACGCCAGCCCACTCTTGAGGCGATTCTAAATTTGTTGACACTTTCACAGCCCTGCGCACGATCTCCGCAGCCCAGCACGTGCGTTTGTGTCACTTAGGAAGGCGAGCAAAGCACGCGCCATACGCACAAACACTCAAAATGGTACCGACCAGACTTTCTGGCGTCTCAGCTAGTCTCAACCAACGGTACTCTAAACGGTTGTTTATATCTTTACCATAGGACGCGCTTTACAGCGCTGTCACAGCTACCGGTGCGCGCGCGTTCCATGCACGAGGGCTCATTCCGCTCTCGTGAGGCTGAGCACGGCCGCTACATCACCCTCTCCCGAGCGCGGGAGAGGGTGAGCTAGCGGCCGTGCTCAGCCTCACGAGAGCGGAATGAGCCCTCGTGCATGGAACGCGCGCGCACCGGTAGCTGTGACAGCGCTGTAAAGCGCGTCCTATGGTAAAGATATAAACAACCGTTTAGAGTGCGTTGTATGACTGCATTCATAGCTCTGTGGTTAGCGCGTCTGCCTGCTGATCAAAGGGTCAACGGTTCGAATCCCAGCCGGCGCCGGTCTTTTTTATTTATTTATCGACCCGCGGCGTAAGAGGTTAGATAACCAGATAGATAGATACATAGATAGACGAAAAGTGCGTGAAGTATCCAAAGAATGCTATTCACATTAAAAAAATGATACAAACATTTTCAGTGTGTTTTAAACCGCAAAAATAAACCAGGCATCGTCGAACGCCCATTCTCTCCCCAGCATGTAGCGCTAGTGGTTGCGATCCAGATGCCAAACTTTCATAACTAACCATTATCTCAATAAAAAGTTACAAGTGATTTTCTGAAAATCGTACCGGGAAAATGAGGACCGTTTTCGGCAGCTGTCGGTAACTGACGCCATAGTGCTCCATGTATGATCCATGCTCAATCGGACTTTCTCCACCCCCCCCCCCCCAAAAAAAAAAATATATATATATATATAAAAAAAAGGTTGCTTATATTTTTCTGAATAAAGTAACGGGTAGTTCTGAAAGTTTGGCATCTGGTTCTGACCTCTAGCGCTATATTTTGGCAGATATTGAGCGTTCGGCGATGCGTGGTTTATATTTTGCCTGGAACCAAAAAAAGAAAAAAGCTCGAGGTACATATAAGCTTTTCTTATGAGTCGTGAATGCGAAAGCATGCAAGCCACTCGTCCGCTCCCTTTATCGTCTGCTGCGTACAAGCGCGCGCGCGCTTCAGGTTCTCGGAGGCCATGGCGCAGCGGCCAATGGGAGCCCCGTTGACGCGCGCCAGCCTATTTAACCGAAGGCGAATCGCTCCTGATCGCGGAAACTAGGAGCCGTTTTCGCGCTTCAAACTGTTGACGTCAGCTCGCTTTATGAGACAGTTAATAAAACAATCACGAGCCATTCCACTCTGCGAAATTTAGCGCGGAATTTTCCCGCAAAATTTAGCTTGAAAAATAGAGTGTTTTTGTTGACGCAACCAAAAAATCTACGGAACCCTAGCCATAACCAGGTTAAATGTGAAATACCTGTAATTTTTTTTGGGCACCTTTTATATCGAGTTGCGAGGAGCTTCTTGTTGATAAGGCACTGGGACGGTTGCCAAAGCCCGCCTAGACGTGGTGTTTTCTGTAGCCACCCACAGCTTAAAGGGATTGTCCGGTCAAAACCGGAAGTACTTAAGTTCTTGCGCTCGTTACGTCGAGAGAGCCTTCATGTAGAGAAAGGTCATTTTTATTTTGATATATGATCTCCCGTTATTAATTAAACCTTTCATGAGCCTATGTACGAAACTGCACCCCGAATTTCGCCAGTGGCAATGGCTGACATCCGTAGGTGCTGCGTGACGTCACAAAACGCAAAGGTTTGTCGGATGGTAGGGATAACAAGCGTTGGTCGATGAATGTATTGTATTTTGTTTCGAATTATATAGTCTCCTAGGCTGTACCCTACTTAAATACGGTTCTTTAATGCAGTTCCCAAGCATGTGCAAAAAAAGGCACGCCTTTTAGCAGGCAATTACTCGCAGACAGCCATAAGCTTCGAGCAAACGTATGCCGTTTCGCGCAAACACAACTGCGACGGCCACCGACCGAACTAGGGGCGCTTGCAAAGCAAAGGATGCAGATTTCTCCTCTGAAGCGGCACCTAAGTACACGAAGCGGCATCTGGGTACACGTCAGCGGATCCACTGGATCGGTGATGAGGCTGCGGGTCGCTCCCTCAGAGGCGATGTCCGCGGGTCGAAAACAAACGGCGAATCGTTCAAATGCATGTCGTCACTTGACTTGGACGAGCTTGATGAATCGTAGTCACGCTCCATTTTCACACGCGGGTCAAACAGAATCGGGCTGAACGCATGCTAAATACAACCAGTGGCGTCGCGAGGGTCAGCGGCACCCGGGGTAATAGCCCGCCGCGACCCCCCCCCCCCTCTTGAGACGCCGCTGAATACAACTTCTGGTATCGTTTCCAGGTGGCCTTGCTGTTGGTTTGGGTTTCGCTGCATAATCAAATTGATTAATCCGATTTGGGCGAGGAGTGGATGGACGTTGTTTATTATCGTTGGCACAGCATCACACCTCAGCTTACGAGCCTTCTGTCCGCGTAGAGCTCAGCTCGTAGCTCTCTTTTGTGAGATGATTGCTGCATAAGCGGGATCTCGATCTTGACGGGAACCTAGGCCCTATGCACGGCGACGATCCACTTCGCTCGTCACTGCACGTCTCGCGGAAAAGTGTGGAACGTCATGTCTTGGCTCGCATGTGCTGCCCGGTGGTTGTGGCACCCAACCGCGCAACAAAAATCTCACCCAACTACGAAACAAGTCGAGCACAACAACAAAAACGAAGCACGCTGAAGCAGACAAAAATGCTCGCTTTGTGTTTTGTGACGTCAGAGCTTCAATGTTGCCAACGAAAGCAGCGTTTACGCTAGAATACGATTCGAGCAGCATAAATTCAATTACTCACGCAGAGGGGCATACAAAATTCAGATATTGCACGTACGATCCGTCTCGAGGCAATAACAATGATATTCAATTGGTTTCTCGAATACAAAATTTGACCGGACAATCCCTTTAAAAGCGGGGTCACGCTGCTTATATATCATCCCAAAGACAGTCTGAATCCAGATTCGAAAGGGATTGACCGCGAAATCCGTGCTTCGATTGCTACATGGCAATCACTTCAAGGGGAAAACTTGGCAGGCGGCATTCGAACCACGGATAGAGCGGTGACTCGTGTTTGCAGACTGTCTTTTTGTATTATGCATGAGCAGTATGGCTCTGGCTTCACAGACGCCGGGCGTGGCAGGGCGTGGCGCTCCGCAGCCAATCAGATTGCTGCATTTGTCAATAAGGAGGCCGAAGAGCCAATCACGAAACAAGAAGCGCGGGAACATAAAATGAACCACGCCCTGCGTCCCTTACGCTTTCAGGGGCTGTATACGGAGAGCAAGTTGTCCGCTTCTTGTTTGGGAGCTGCGGTCATGCCAGAACGACGCCCAGCTCTGGTTGGCTTTGATCGAAAGGATTGTGTGATAGACGTCAATCCTAGATGCCTCGACGTCCACCTACCATTTTTTCTTTATCAGCCAACCAGAGCTCAGCGTTCTGACATCATTGCAACCCGCGTGCAAGAAACGGATGAACTTGTAGTCCGGATAGAATTCTACGAGTGGTGTCGGGAAAACTGATTATCTTCAAACCAATGGGTCGGTGACTATAGATGCCTCGACCTATAAAGTGCGAATAAATTAATAAATGACTGAATAGTTCGAACGGTCGATTGAATAATTACTGCACCAAATAATGCATTCTTTAATTTATAAGAAAATCAGTAAAAATTGTTGAATGAACTTAATAAATCAATAATAAAGACATAGATGAAGCAATTAACGGATAAAAAAAATGATGGCGAATTGCGAGGCAATTGTGCTGCATATGTTAAACAGGCTAGCATCGCGCGACATAAGGTCGCGTGACGTCGATTAGCCCGCTAAATTTAGCGGGGAAACTGAACTTGTGTGTGAGTCACGTTACACGAAGTCATCTGACGTCGTTTTGTTCGCTAAATTTGGGGAAACTAAATTGGCGTTGAGGTCTCGTGAGGTCAATTTTCCGGCTAAATCTAGAGGGGGAAATGAATCTCTTTACAGGTCACGGGACACCAAGTCTTGTGACGTAATAATTCAAGCTAAATTTAGCGGTGAAACTGAATACGTGTTGGTGTCATGTGGTATAAATTCTACCGCTAAGTCTAGCGGGGACACTGAAGTCACGTGACGTCACAGGCCACGGCTTCACAAAATGCGAAATATGGCTTCCCGAAATCCGGAGCAGCTAGACAACTAACGTTTCACGGTAATACAAAAACAAATAAAGAAAAGCAAGCAGTTGTAACTCAGTCCGTCAGTACCATACGTAAATGTGTGAACTAGTCTCTACGGCGCATTCTCCGCTTTGATACTGGTTTGTCCGAGGCAAGCGTCATTCTCCGACAAAGCCCTAAAATCAGGCAATGTGTGCAGTTGGGCGAGTCGGCGCATGATCGGAATAAATAAAGCAGCACAAAAAGGAAACAGGGGCAGGTGGAAGACGGGCACACACAAACAAAGAGCAGAGTCAGCGCTGTGTTTGTGTGCGTCTTCTTCGCCGGGTGCCATTTCTGCACTAATTTATTTATTCCCGAAAATGAATTTCGGGCAGTCGACATTACATTCAAGTTTGGACTTTACACCAAAAGGGTCGCAGTGTTTTACAGGTCGTAGTTGATCGTTATAAGACGGCGTAACGTCACCTCGTTACTCGTCTAAACTGCGACCGCACACATAGCTGTGATGTTCTTTTTTAACGTTTTATGTTGAATGGCTATTTTTCTGATTACGTGCGTGCGTCTGTATATCAAAGGGCTGCGGCTAAGACTGCACGTATATTGGTGGCGGTAAATGTTGTTACTTTTATTGCTCACAGAGAGAGGCTTTGCACAAGCCAGATGCTACGTAGGAAATGAAACGTTGTCTACGAAGGCCCTTGTCTCGAAAGGGCCGCAATTGCTATGGACCTCTGCCGCGTAAAATACTTACGCCCATTTCGTTCTGGAGTCGGAACAGAACATCTACTTGGTCAAGTAGTCTCGGGAACAACTGATACAATGGTGTGCCTGCGGGGATAGAATAAAATAAATATCGAACAATGGCTCTCTAGATTTACGTCTGCAAGAAAATGGTTGTAGCTGAGAGAAGCGTTAATCGGTGAATGTAACTTGCGTAGATTACTTTGGTATTTCTTCTACCCATGTCCGCGGAAAAGAATGCTGATCAGCCTTTTTGGGAGTTCCGAAATGTCGTTGGAGATACCTGCCGCCAGTATAACTCCAGGGCAGTGACCAGGGGGCGCCTCCAACGACTCCTAGTAAGCGCGACTGGTGGCCAAAAGGGGTAAATTTGGGTAGGCCGTCCCAGCGATCGATTCGGCACGACTCACGAGCGCTGCGTCCCATTTCTGTAGGGCACTCGTTCGTTCGAGCTCGAGATCGCTTCCAGCGATTAAGGCCACAGAGCATCTCAGATGTGCGAATGTTCCGCATGAGAAAGCGATACCTGTCAAACCAAACTTCATTGCCCGGTTGGTATTGAAAAAAAAAAAAAGAAGGAAAAGGGGGGGGGGGGGGCGTCTTGCACTGCACACTTTCAAATGGACGCCTTTACTTTCCGAAATGGTGTCGACCGCTGGGTGTGCAGGCTTTACGTTTTCCACCTTAGGCTCCTCACTTTTCCTGCTTTGGGAAAAGGAATCGCTCAGCGGCCACGACACGACAATCGTTTTCTAAATCTTTTTGAGAAAAATGGAGAACTTGTATTTGAATAGATTTGGACGTGTCGTTAGGGCTTCCTCTGTCGCTTCCATGAGCTCGGTTCAAGAGGCCCATCATGTGCCAGGCAATTGCCTTCTCCCGTAAATTGTTGGCTAGGGGCATTTTTATTGGGGCTATAGTTCTCTGGTGTCTTCTCTTGGTTCCGCGCGCCGAAATGTCAGTCGCGACAATTTTTGCGGGTGGCGAGCGAGGTCAGTTTCTGCCATTCTCGCAGTAATGCAGTAGAGGCAAACAGATGTGTGCCTTGACTGCGCTAAATTATTTGGTGATTAGGCGGCGTATTAGAAAATTGTCTTGTTTCCGTTTGGTGTCCAGGCGTACAGTTATACTCTTGTACGAGTCCCAAACGGGACCAGAGGCGTACACTTCTGGCCGACTATGCCAAGTTGCTAAAAATCTATTTGTGTTTGTTTTCTTCTTTGTACAAATTACTCCTCCTGGAAAGAAAAGGCGAACATAAAAATCAAACTAACAAATAGTGGGTGGGTTGCCATTTCCTGTTTGTTTAGCGGCGGCAAAAACTGAAGGCGCCACCGAGATCACTGAAGAGGCAAATTAGGGTCCAACGCCCAGTAGCTGTGGTCACTGCTTGGAAAAACGTTGCGTTTTTTTTTTTTTGGCGTTCTTCAAATATAGCATGCCGCCTGTGTTATTTTTATCATTTTTTGTTTGAATACTTTTTTTGCTGCACTTCGCTGTCTTTCTCGTCTTTAACTCAGTCATTTGAGGCATGTGGCCTTCACGTACGGTACACGCTGACTGGTTGCCTCGCATGTCATGCAGTCCTTTGGTACTGTTTATCATCCCCTGCTAATAGAGTAATTTTACTATTGTGTTGCTTGGGATAAAAAGTCAAGACAGAATGAAAACAAGATAATTTCTTGTACTGTCTCTCTTTCCTTAGCGCGGATTCGGATGACCACTTTTGTAGTATTGTTTATACAGATCACGACAAGTTGAACGCACATTTTCTTTCTTTACGGCTTGGAGAGAAGTTTCCTTTTTGTTTGTGCAGGATATGCACGGGAGGCCACGGTCTAAGGCAGGGTTATGATCCGGGAACCGAACCGACATTTCGCACGCATGACTAAACCGTTTCCAACTGGAACAAAATCAAAGCTACTAAATTCGAACCCCCACTCAACCGGAATGATGAAAGGTTGGACATTTTGTTCTTTAAGCCTTGAGTAAAGAAAAAAATTAAGATGAAGAGTTGCAGTAAAATCGCAAGCAATGGCGTGCCGAATTACTAATTCTTTGGTCGTATTCTGGTGATATTAAGCTCATCTATTGCTTCGTAAGAATCGATTTTAGAGCAGCACACTTACCCGGTGTAGTCTACTTTTCCGTGAACATCGGTGACTGGGACCGCCGTGGCCGATCCTACGGCGCACGAAGCTATCGCCAAGATCAAGAGCCAATTCATGGCGAACCTTCGCGTTTCCGGCTGCGCAGCGGCTCTCGCACAAACTTCAGCAAGGGGATGCAAATGCAGTGGGACTGGGCACTTTTGTCTCGGATTTCTCCCTGGTACACCGCCCTTCTGGTGTCTCTGGGATGAAGTTGCACGTCAAACGATAAATGGTAGGTGATACGCTCAATCTGTACGCCCGTATGACGCACTGCCTGTACCGGTGCAAAAACAAAAAAGTACAGGGCTGCGTGCTTTTGTTCGGTAAATCAAGCGTGCGTAATTATCCTTCTCAAATTAGAAAGAATAAAAAACAGAAGGACGTTCACTGACAACTACATACTTCCCCCACTGTTTCGGTGTGGTTGTCTTTTAGCATCCTGCGAGTTTTCATTCTTTCCATTTTATGTACTTTTGTTGTGCAGTTTTTTAAGGTATGTGCTGCTGCAGTCGTCATATTAGCCAAGCGGTGTACAGCAAGTGTCGTCTGCTGAAAAATCTGTAGGTAGACCAAGCCAATTGCAGAACGTCAGGTATACCTCATGACCTCAATACACTCGATTTTGAGTGGCAACGTGGCGTTGTACAGGTCCTCGTTTACTGCTCGAACTCGTATTAAATAAAAAGAAGACATATAACAAAGCATTTCGAGCCTAACTTTTAACATCTGGCAAACCAGGTGCACGAAAGAGATTGAATGTTGTTTTCCAAATTGTTTCAGAATAGAGGTAGGTGCGGACACGTGGGGCATTGAGGCCGCCTACACACACATTTGATTCAGCGGCAAACATAAAAAAAACAAAAATCAACCTGCAACCGAGAATCACCCTTTCGCCACTCCCTCCCTTATCTTGAAAAAAACCGTGTTTCGTCTTCTCAATGTGTCTTTTTATGTACAATTTCTCAAACGCGCATGCAAAAAAGAAGAAAGAAACAGCCAAAAAAGGGCTATGTAAACGTTAGTTTTCGCAAGCGTGGTCAAATATCAACGTTGTTTATTTATTTTATTTATTTAATGAAATACCTTAAAGGTCCTTCTGGGAAAGACATTACATAAGGGGGGGATAAGTACATCATATATGAAACACAAAAATTAATAATATAAAAACATGCACAGCAGTGCAAACATACAAGAAATCGGATATCAAGCAACAAAATCTTGCACAGCAGTGCAGACATACAAGAAATCGTAAATCCTACAGTACCTAGATGGCTGCTGATAAGAGAACGAAAACTATCAGGGTTAATCTAGGTGACAATGCGCTCTGTTAGATCGTTGCACCACACTGCTGTTTTGGGAGGACTTCGCTGTTTTGGGAGGACTTCGCTCTGGAAGTGGTGCGCTCTGCACACGCCTTGAAAAGTGCCAGTTTTGAAATGCTTAAACGTCTTCCTTTTGGGTCGAACGGACATAAATGATGTACAATCGGCACTATTTCTTGCCAGTCACCATAGCAACTGACAGCTTAAGACCTGCCGCCAGCATAACTCCAGGGCAGTGAACAGGGGCGCGTCCAAAGACTTCTAGTCAGCGCGACTGGTGGCCAAAAGGGGCAACTTTGGGCAGACCGTGCCACCGATCGAATCGGCACGACGCACGAACGCTGCGTCCCAATTCGGTACGGCACTCGTTCGTTCGAGCTCGAGATCGCTTCCAACGATTGCGGCCGCAGAGCGCCCCAGATTTACGAACATTCCGCATGACAAGGCGACACCTGTCAAACCAAACTTCAATGCAAAATTGGTAATAAGTACAAAGAAAGAAAAGGTGAGAGAGGAGGGACCTTTATGGGGACTATAGTTCTCTGGAGTTTTCTCTTGGTTCCGCGCAACGAAATGTGAGTCACGACTATTTTTGCGGGTGACGAGTGAGGTCAGTTTTTGTCATTTTCGCAGTAGTGCAGTATAGGCGCACATATGTGTGCCTTGACTGCGCTCAATTATATTTTCACGAGGCGGCGTATTAGAAGTCGTCTTGTTTGCGTTTGGTGTCCATGCGTACATTTATACTCCTGCCCAAGCCCCAAAAGTGACCAGATGCCTGCACCTTTTGCCGACTATGCCAAGTGGCTAAAAATATATTTGTGTTTGTTTTCTCGTTTGTACATATTACTCCTCCTGGAATGGAAAAACGAACATAAAAATCAATCTGACAAATAATGAGCGGGATGCCATTTCGTGTTGGCTTAGCGGTGGCAAAAACTGAAGGCGCCACCGAGCTCGCTGGAGACGCAAATTAAAGCCACGAGGAGCGCGACATTGAATCGCCGGGCGCCGGGACCTCAAACACACGGTAGCTGTGGCCTCTGCTTGGAGAAAATTAAGTTTTATTTAGCGTTCTTCAAATGTAGCATGCCGCCTGTGTGTGTGTGTGTTTTTCTCTCTCATTTTGTGTTTAAATACTTCCTTGGCTGCCCTTCGCTGTCTTTCTCGTCTTCAACTCGGTCATTTGAGGCGTGTAGCCTACAAGTACGATACATGCTGACTGGTGTGCTCGCATGCCTGTCCTTTGGTACTGTCTATCATCGCCTGGTAATAAAGTAAATTGCCTAATGTATTGTTTGCAAAAAACATGTCAAGTAAAAATGAAACTAAGAATATTTCTTGTGCGCCTCTCTTTCCTTAGCGCGGCTTCTGATGACCAGTTTTGTTGTATTGTTTATGCAGATCACGACAAGTTGAACGCACCTTTCCTTTCTTTACGGCTGGGAGAGAAGTTTCCTTTTTGTTTGGTGAAGGATATACAAGGGCGACCACGGTCTAAGGCAGGGTTATGATCCGGGAACCGAACTGGCATTTCGCACGCATGACTAAACCGGGTCCAACTGGAACAAAATAAAAGCTACTAAATTCGAACCCCAACTCAACCGGAATGATGAAAGGTTGGACACTTTGTTCTTTTAGGCCGTGAGTAACAAAAATTAAATTGTGAAGAAGAGTTCCAGTAAAATAGCTGACCATTGCATGCACTATAACTCATTCTTTCGTCATATTTTGGTGATGTTAAGCTCTCCTATTGTTCCGTAAGAATCGTTTCTAGAGCAGCTATTTACCCGGTGTAGTCCACTTTTTCGTCAACATCGGTGTCTGGGACCGCTGTGGCCGATCCTGCGGCGCACGAACCTATCGCCAAGATCAAGAGCCAATTCATAGCGAACCTTCCCGTTTCCGACTGCGCAGAGGCTTTTGCACAAACTTCAGCAAGGAGATGCAGATGCAGTGGGCCTTCGCACTTATGTCTCGGATTTGTTCCCGATGTGTCCGTAGTGCAGACGCCATACTTCTTGTGTTTCCGGGAACGAAGTTGCACGTCAAACGATAAATGGTACGTGATACGCTCAATCTATGCGCTGGTATGACGCACTGGTTGTACCGGTGCAAAAAAAAGGTACAGGACTGCGTGCGTTTTTTCGTTAAAGCGAGCATGTCGTAATTATCCTACTTGAAATAGAAATAATAAAAATATGGAGGACATTCACTGATAACCACATACTTTGACCCACACTCTCTCTGTATGGTTGTCTTTGAGCATCCCACGTGTTTTTATTCTTTCCATTTTAAGCACTTTTGTCGCGCATTCTTTTAAATGTATGTTCTGCTGCACTCGTCATGTTAACGAAGCAGTGTACAGCAAGAGTCGTCTGCTGAAAAAGCTGTAGGTAGAGCAAACCAATTGCCGAACGTCAGGTATACCTCATGACCTCAATACACTCGATTTTGAGCGGCAATGTCGCGTTGTACAGGCCCTCGTTTACTGCTCGAAATAGGATAAACTAAAAAGAAGACATATAACAAAGCATTTTGAGCCTAACTTTCAGCATCTGGCAAACTAGGTGCATGAAAGAGATTAAATGTTGTTTTCCAAACTGTTTCAGGAAAGAGATCGGTGCGTACGCATGCGGCATTGAGCCCGCCTACACGCACATTTGATTCAGCAGCAAACATTAAAAGAAGGAATGAACCTGTAAACGAGGATTTCCCTTACTCCACTCCCTCCCCTGTCCAAAAGAGGCGTCTTGTTTTCTTCTAAATATGTCTATTTATGTACAACTTTTTGAACCTGCATGTAAAATACAAAACGAAAAAACACACACACCAAAAAAGGCCCATGTAAATGTTAGTTTTCGCAAGCGTGGTCAGAGATCAACGTTGTTTCGAAGGACTTGGCTGTGGAAGTGGTGCGCTCTGCAGACGCCTTAAAAAGCGCCAGTGTCGAAATGCTGAAGCATCGTCCTTTTTGAGCCCAACGGACATAAATGATGCACAATCGGCAGTCTTTCTTGCCAGTCTCCATAGTAACTTACAGCTCAAGAAAAGCAAGGGGGCGAGTCGCCTCGCAGCCAATGAGAATGCTGCATTGGCCTATAAGAAAACGAACCACAAAGCGACAAGCGTGATCATAATAGGCCCTGCGTTTTTTAAGCTATCAGTGGCTATGGGAAGTTTACACACGTGGCGATCAGCCCGAGATAGGGGTACAACAATTCATCGTCTGTTATAAACAACAGTTCGACGACGGAGCCATAGAGTGCCCGGTAGCAGATTTAGAGCGCGAGGATCTGGTAGCACACAGCATCAAAGAGCCATTTTTCGGGGAACCTGGACGTCAGCGCACAACTTTTGCAGCGGCGAGGACCCGAAACACACTTGTTCGCTCGGGAGAAGTGTGTTTTGGCGTCTCGCCGCAGCGGGGCGCCCGTCACGTGGCTCTTCACTCATCCGCTGTCCGCCGCTCCACCTTTTCCATTTCGGCGGCTGCTTCTTGTGGCGATATGCCAAGCTTTGTCAGTATGCAGGAGGCTATAGATATAGCTAAACATTCGGTAGAAGATTCACCTCCACTACGCGCTCAGTGTATTCTGCATGGCTGGACTTTGGCTGAGCGTGCGCCTAAGTGTTATCAAAAGCAGAAAGCTCGCACTGGAGGCGGGTCATCTACACAATTTCAAGCCTGTCACTGACGATAGTTCTGGTTGATAAGTAATATTTTTCTTATTACATTTCTTTTCATTTATTGGTACCCTCGACGCCCGAAGGCATTACAGAGGGGGTGGGATTATACCGTACGACATAATAATAATAATCTTTATTTCCATTTAAAGAAATGGTGGAGCACAAGGGAAAAAGCTTCAACAAGAAGCTTGACTGGCCCTCAGCCCCATCGGCAGCCATTGAACAAACACTTTTCGTGCAATGAAAAAAACAAAAAAACAATCATGTACAGAAATTTATACATTATCAAATGGGATAACAGAAACAAGACACAGAACGCTTAAATATGCAAAAATATGTTACGCAACTCTTTAGGAGATATTGTTTCTATATTTCTATTTTCTTCCTCAAAGTTGTTTAGAAGCTTTGGAATTAAATACCGAAGCATTTGCTGCCCATAATTTGACCTGCATGTGGGAACCTTCCAATATTCATTATAGCGGGTCAAGTAAACCGTATTATTTTTTTCTAATCTAACTATCTCGTTTAAAAGAACACTTTCTTTTTTTATTTCATTCTTAATGGTGAGTAGAAGTCTATATTCAGATAGCTTATGAATTTTTAATATTTGCAGATTACTAAACATATTCTCAGTGTGACAGTCATAAGGCGCGTTGAAGATGGCTCTTAACATTTTTTTTTGAAGCAGATAAATTTTGTTCAGGTTGGATGCCGTTGTTGTGCCCCAGACAAGGTTGCAATAACTCAGGAGTGAGTAAAACAGAGCATGGTAAATGATTATTTTCACGCGAACTGGTAGAAATTGGCTGTGGCGATACGTTAAACCAACAACACGCGACAATTTGGAAACCAAATAATTTACATGGCTGTCCCATGACATATTTTCAGAAAAAAGACACCTAGTGTTTTAAAATTTTCCACGATCTCTATCCGACTTGAGCTAAATACTATAGGCCTTGGAATAAAAATTTGTTTATTTTTCGGACGAAAGAAAATGGCCTTTGTCTTTTCAGTGTTAACACTTAGTCCATTTTCCTTTGCCCACGCCGCCAACCTTGACAAAGTAAAATTAACAGCATCCACAATTTCATGGCTATTTAAAGAGGAAATAAATATACTAGTGTCCTCTGCATAAATTAAAAATTTAGCAACAGGGTCTATATTCACAATATCATTTATATACAGGTTAAAAGAAGGGGCCTAAAATTCGCGATTTCAGTGTGACACTGAAATCGCGAATCAAGTTCTCGTAGTGCGGATACAGCTTTTTTAATTCAACGGGATTGCGATGGATGTGGAAAGGTGATTCCTTCTTCCCGCGTGTGTTTTATTATCGGCGTTTTTACGGAAAAAATGACTTCAGAAGATTGAAGCGAAAAGTACAAACACCACGCATACAACATAAAGCACAACATTCGTTACAATAAATAATTAAGCTGAAAACAAGCATCCTAATCATATAATGAATGATAGGGAGCTCCTAAAACAATGTGAAGCACGTAGCGCTCAGTGCATACGTTCCCGGTGAAGATTACTGTTGCCCAAGCTGCCGCGGTGACGGCAGCTTGCGAAGTAGGGAGTGACGTCACTAGCCTTTCATTCATAAAAGAAGAACCCGCCTATACCCCGTTTTACCTTACGTATGAACGCAGCGGATGCTACGAGCTATCTTAGCCAATCCCGTTCTGTGGACGTAGCCCGTGATACGCTTTCCGCGCGTCGCTGTGCGCCCTCTATAAGGTCACGTGACACTCACACGGCCTCCGATTGGCTCCAATGGCTCGTAACATCCGCTGCGCTAAAACGTAAGATGAAACGGAGTATAGCAACTGATTTCATTGTTGCTGCAGCACCGCGATGACTAGGCCACGCATAGTTAGGACTCCCGAAGAGCAGCGTGAATACTAGGAGCGGCGAAGGGAGAAGAAACGGCAATACGACCAGCGGCGGCGTGCTGCGACCGGCGGCGGCATTTCGTATAGTGCAGTAGGCTATCGTTGCAGGTGACAGCTTCGCAGGCCATGCAACCGCCTTCACAGCGTGGATTGAAGCCGCAACTTTTTTTTCTGCGGTAACGTTCATTGCAATTCGCTTACTTTTTTTCTTTTTGTAATCAATTGCAAGTTTTCCTTACGCTTCCGGAAAAACTAAAATTATTGAGTTGAGTTTTTTTTACGCAAAAAGTCGCTCTGTCTACCCCTACGCCACTCGTCTAGGTTGTACCAACGCTGTAAACTTTTTGATTCCTAAACAACTAAAGAAAGTGTCAATATACCAGAAGGATTAAAATGTCAACTCGCTCAGCGACGTTTCGACTGTCAAGCTGTCGAAAGTGCATCGTTTCCTGTGTACGGGCTGTTAAGATCCGGGTTTGCTGCGACATAGACGACTGTGTTCTGCCGTTCTGTAGTGGCGTCGTCTAGCCACGACAACCCCCCCCTCCCCAATTCAGAGTTTACAACCGCGTTCTTGTAAACAACGTACTATGAACAGAAGGCTATCTAATCTATGATATTTTTGTCTCTACACTAGGGTTTTTGCTAGTCCAGCATGTGGCTGTTTATTTATCCTACTTTATCTCTCTTTCTCTCTGTTTCTCTTTCGGTTTCTGTGTAACGATCTTGAACATATGTTTTCATTTTTGATTTCGTAATAAAAAGGCATAAAAGTGATTGCAAATAGCGAAAGTCATGTACCACTCTAATCGCATGGGATGAGGTCCAGATGTTCGCTGTGCCTCGCCTAACTGTTGCCGGAACGTCTCGCTTCGTTACGAAAAATTGAGCTTGGCAAAATTTGTAATATTTTCGAAGCACCAGGAGAATCTTTTCGGAAGCTTCCACCTTGTCCTCAAAGAAGGTTTTCGAAACGGCGGTACACGGTTGCGCTTCCTTCGCGGTCACCTACCGAAGCTGGCTTCCAAATACGATGCAGCAATTTGCTTCCGTGTCCAGCTGGCACTTCACAGACTTGCCTTCAATCTCGACCATGTCTTGGAAGCGATCTTCTCGAGATACTGCGTCTACTGGCAAACTCTATAGGGTGGCTCAAGTCACCAGGCTTGATCTAAAATGGACCGTAAACATCGACGCCTGCACGTAGCAATTTAAACTTTTCCTCAAAGGTGTATTTCACAGGTCGGTTTTTTCTTGTAAAATTACAAAGCGTAGTTCTCTTTCTGTAAAAAATAAGGCCAAGAAACTTGCCTGGGTCAACGGCGGGCGGCGACGCAGACCACTCAAGTCGAAGTGTGGGGTGTGTTTGACGCTGCTACTGATAGATGGCGCTACCTCCTTGTTTCGGTCGGAGCTCTGGTTTCGGTTTGCTTTTAAAGAAATATCGAAAGCGCCCGCGTCGACCGTGGCTTATTGAAACGAGCATAATCTTTTTTGTAATCTACCTTAGGCTTGAAAATAAATGCAGACAATGATAGCAAAACTCCAATAAACAAAAATAAAAGAAAACGCGGTTGCATAACGACAACGCTGACGGCGCTCTTGCAGCCGGCGGATTCCGTCTGCGTGTCGTATGCTTTCTTTCGCTGGTCGGTTGTATACTCGGACGCTGCTTCCGAGACCTTTTTTTGTCGCGGTTGGTGAGAAAACAGCCACAATGCGTCACCTGACCGTCCAAGAGAGGGCACAGGTAGTCCTTTGGTTTACAGAAACCAGGAGTATGAGGCAAGTGAGATCGAAGTTTCGAGCCACTTTTCGTAGGGGTCCACCCACCCGTCAGCACGGAGAAAACTGTGCAGACCAGGCTGCGAGTACTCGAAGAGGGTCGCCACAGCAGAACAAGCGTCACGCCGTGCTTGCAGCATTTGCATTGAACCCACGCCTGTCCGTGCGACAAGTCGCAAGACAACTTGGCATCAGTAAAAGTTTCGTCTGGAGGGTGATCCGCCAACAAATGTATCCGTTCAAGCCACTGGTCCTGTTCGAGCTGCAGCCAGATGACTATGAACGGCGAAAGCAGTTCTGCGTGGACGAACTTCGGAGCATCTCCACAAACAGGAACCACCTTCCGTTTCTGCTTTTCACGGACGAAGCTATTTTTCATCAGGATGGGCACGTGAACAAACAGAACATCCACTGCTGGTCCGAGACAAACCCCCACTGGATCATTGAAGAGGCTGTCCACTCACCGAAGGTAGTAGTATGGTGTGGACTTTGGAGGGAAGGCGTTGTTGGTCCATTCTTTCTTGAGGGCACGGTCACCGGCGAATCCTACCTTCGCACGCTCGAACAGGACGTCTTGCCGGAGCTGGAAGCTTCGCACATGCAAAGGAAGGTGTTCACCTTCCAGTAAGACGGAGCACCCCCGCATTACGCCACCACAATGAGAGATCGGTTAGACAGAACCTTTCCCGGCAACAAGATGGGTCGCCGTCCCTCCTGACCTGACAATTTGTGATTTTTTTGTTTGGGGTTTCGTGAAAGCCCAGGTCTACGCAATTCGCGTGCGCACGATGACGGAACTAAAAGAGCGCATTCTATCCGCCTTCGATGCGATCACGGACAACATGCGGGAGGCAGCCTTGAGGGATTATGAGCGAAGACTGCACAAGTGCCTCCAAGTTCGAGGTGGACATGTGGACTGAAGGCAACGAGAACTCAAGAGCACATATCTATCCATTGTGTACATATTACCAGCTGCTTTGACAACCGCGAAAACCGCGTGCCTCTGCTGACAGGCTCTTTTCAGAGCCATTAATTGCTGTTTATCTGGAGTTCGCTTTGGCAGCCTCCCGTGTCTCAAAAGTGCGGTCTAAATAGCGTTTAAATTGACGCATTGTGACTGTTTTTCCACCAACCGCGACAAAAAAGGTCTCGGAAGCAGCGTCTGCGGATACAACCGACCAGCGAAAGAAAGCATATGACACGCAGACGAAAGCCGCCAGCTGCAAGAGCGCCGTCAGCGTTGTCGTTATGCAACCGCGTTTTCTTTTATTTTTGTTACTTGAAGTTTTGCTTTCATTGTCTGCATTTATTTTCAAGCCAAAGGTAGATTACAAAAGAGATTACGTTCGTGTCAATAAGCCACGGTCGACGCGGGCACTTTCGATATTTCTTTAAAAGCTAATTGAAACCAGAGCTCTGACCGAAACAAGGAGATCGCGCCATCTATCAGTAGCAGCGTCAAACACACCCCACAGTTCGACTTGGTGGTCTGCGTCGCCGCCCGCCGTTGACCCAGGCAAGTTTCTTGGCCTTATCTTTTACACAAAGTACACTACGCTTTGTAATTTCACAAGAAACAAACGCCTCGTGAAATACACCTTTGACGAAAAGTTTAGATTGCTACGTGCACGCGTCGATTTTTACGGTCCGTTTTAGATCGAGCCTGGTGACTTGAGCCAACCTACATATACAATAGTGTTCGGCTTCGTTAGCCTCCAGCTGGTGAAGGTATTTCTTTGTGCGTTTTCGGCTCATTTTCGCTCGAACGTTAATGCAGACTGTCGCGAAATGGTTACGCTTTCGCATCTCTTAAAAGTTGTACCAAACTCTGGGCATGCGGCACCGCGATGTTTTATGTATACGCACTTAAATTTTTTCAGGTAGTTTTTCTGTCACTTTAGTGAGGCAGTAATTGATTACTTAAATCAATTACATTTTACAGCGGAGCTGTTAAGGACTAGTTTCCCCAGTATCGTGTCCAGCACCAAACAAATGTCGACACAACACTCTGGTTGCCGTCGTCGCTCATACATGGTGGTAGCTGTCCAGAGTGTTGTGTTTGCCGGCTGTCTGTTTGCCGCCGTCGCTCAAAAATCGCGGCAACCTTTCCAGCCTCGGCAACTAGACAACTGGTTGCTGCCGTCACTCATAGATGGCGGCAACATTTCTTCGGAGGTAGAAGAGCAGGAACGTAACGAGCGGCGATGCGCAGCAGCGCGAATGGTTCCGCAACCGCCGCGAGGCCGCTATTGCCTATAAGTTCCACTGCGTCGAGCGCTTCAGATTCCTTTGCGAAAGAAGAGCAGATCGCTCGCCTGGAAAGTCACTGCCGAGAACAAAGCTGCCACTCCGCTGCTCTTCCTTCTTCACCAGACTGGAAAGGCTGAAATATTTTTTAGTAAAGTGATTGTAATTGCTATCGGTTACTTCTTTTCAATAACCCGTACAAGACTGGTTTAGAAGCGGTTTTGTGGACACTGTCCCCTATTACCTTTGTTTGCTTCTTGAATTTCCCTCTTTTTATAATATAAAGATGCAGGTGCTCCTCCTCTCCTTTGATTGAGGGACAAAGTACTCGCTCTTTTAGAGCGCAGCTCTTAGGCGCCTTTATCCGATTATGACAGCGTCGGCGTCGGCGTAGCCGCTCTTGTTTCATTATGGGACGTCATAGACCAATACACTAGCACAATTTCCCGCTAAATTTGGCGAAAAAATTGAATTCGTGTTTAGGTCTGTGACATTCCAGCGTGCAACACTGCGCATTCAGTTTCCCCGCTAAAGTTTGCCTTAAACTGGCGTAATATGACCTTGACACCAATTCAGTTTCCCCGCTAAATTTAACGAGGTATTGAACTGGTGTTCAGTCACATCGAGGAACTCCAGAACTCCTCCGAAACCGCCGAGATTACTAAAGTGTGCCCTCCACGTGAGCAAGACAGTATGTCGCCAGCGCAGCTTGACATCGACCCTAAGGTTCCGGGCCCGAAACGACGGCAGCTGATTAACCTCCTTGCCGAATACCGCGACTGCTTTGCGACGTCTTCGAAGGTGTGCCAAACCGCCGTTGCGAAGCACCGCATTGTTACCAAGGACGACGCGCGCCCTGTGCATCGATCGCCGTACAGAGTCTCCGTAAAAGAAAGGGAGGAAATCCAGGAGGAAGTTCAAGATGGGCTAAACGACGACATAATCCAACCTTCGAGCAGTCAGCGGGCCTCTCCATTCGTACTTATGAAGAAGAAAGACGGAACACTTAGGTTCTGCGTGGACTATCGGCAGCTGAAGGCGGTGACGAAGAAACACGTCTATATACTCCCCGGTATCGACAACAAGTTAGACCGGCTGCGCAACTCACGATACTTCTCATCGATGAACCTGAAGAGCGGCTACTGGCAGATCGAAGTCCACGAACGGGACAGGGAGAAGACCACTTTCGTCATGCCGTATGGGCTGTACAAGTTCAAGGTGATGCCCTTCGGACGATGTATGACGCCAGCAACTTTCCAACGTGTCATGGACACCGTACTGGCAGGACTGAAGCGGCAGAGCTGCCTCGTCTAAATCGACGACATCGTAGTGTTTTCTGGCGTCTTCAACGAGCACCTGCAACGGCTCCGAGCTGTTCTCCAAGCCTTACAGACCGCCGGACTCGCGCTCAAGCCATCAAAGTGTCGGTTCGCCTATGACGAACTGAAGTTCCCAGGAGTCGTTGTTAGTAACAAAGGCGTTCGCCCAGACCTAGAAAATACTCGTGCCGTCGCAGCATTTCCACCGCCGACAGATAAGAGAGGGCAGTGCGAAGATTCCTTGGACTTTGCCCCTCCTATCGGCGTTTCGTTCGGGATTTCGCCAGGATTTCTGCACCGCTCACAAAGCTCACGAAGGATGCCGAGAAGCTCGAAAAGCTCGAATGGGCGGAGGAGCAGCAGCAGGCATTCGACAAGCTGAAGGGACGACTCCAAACTTCTCCGGTTCTTGGACATTTTGATCAGGATGCGGAAACTGAGATTCACACGGACGCAAGTAACGAAGGACTTGGAGTGATACTGATTTAAGTGCAAGAAGGCACCGAGCGGGTCATCGCCTACGCAAGTCGGACACTGCCCAAGGCGTAGAGAAAGTACTATACGGAGGAAAAAGAATGTCTTGCGGTCGTCTGGGCAATCACGAAGTTTCGCCCGTAATTGTACGAGAGACCGTTTCGAGTAGTCACAGATTATCACACTTTCTGCTGGCTTGCACACCTCAAGGACCCTTCAGGACGCCCAGCTCGATGGAGTCTCCGACTACAGGAGTTCAACATGAACGTGGTCTACAAGTTAGGCCGCAAGCACACCGACGCCGACTGCCTGTCCAGAGCCTCAGTCTAGACACCTCCCGGCAGCAGCAACGGCAATGATGACGAGTGCTTCCTAGGCGCACTGAACACCGATGACATGGCATGACGTCAGCGAGACGATCCTGAGCTGCGCGTCCTAATAGAGCACCTGTAAGGGCGCGGGAGTACCATGCCACGTATTTTCTCACGAGCCCTGCCGACCTTCGCCATTTGACAAGGTGTACTCTTTAAAGAGAACTTCGGAGACAACAACTCGCCGCTGCTGCTGGTAGTCCCGACCGACCTTCGTGAGGAGATATTTCAAGCCTGCCACGACGACCTGACGTCCGGACACCTTGGTTACAGTCGCACACTGGCCCGTATTCGTGAAACGTATTACTGGCCCGAGCTCCTCACAACCGTCCACCTATACACTCGATCATGCCACGAGTGCCAGCTACTTAAGAAACCTCCGACGAGGTCAGCCAATCTCCTGCAGCCAATTCCTTCGCCAACTGCACCCTTCCAGCAGATCAGAATAGATCTACTTGGCCCGTTTTCGCCGTCAACGTCAGGAAACCATTGGATAATCGTCGCGACAGAATTTCTCACGCGGTACGCGGAAACGAAAGGGACTGCTGTGGGAGTCGCCAAGTCTTTCATCGAGTCCATCGTCCTCTGGCACTGCGCTCCCGGAGTTCTCGTTACAGACCGTGGATCATCGTTCCTGTCCCACCTGACGGAGGCAATCCTTCGTCTCAATAACACCAGCCACCGTCAGATCACTTCGTACCATCCGCGGAAAAATGGACTAACGGGAAGGCTAAACAAAGCTATCGCCAATATGATCTCCATGTATGTCGTCGTAGAGCACAAGACGCGGGACGAGGTGTTACCCTAAGTGACGTTTGCTTACAACACGGCGGTGCAGGAGACCACAGGAGTAACACCGTTTCAGCTGGTGCATGGCCGAAAAGTAACGACCATGCTCGACGCGATCCTGCCCAACGAACCAGTGACGCTCCAAGTTGTATCTCAACTAGCTGAAGAAGTTAGCAAGCTGGCCCAAATCAGGATTCAAGATCAACAACGTACCGACGCTACGCGGTACACCCATCGGTATATCGAGGTGCGCTTCAAGCCCGGAGACCGTGTGTGGCTCTGGACCCCGATGCGACGATGCGGAATGAACGAAGAACTGAAGCGCTGCTTCGGACCCTACAAAGTGCTTCGTCGATTCGTGGAACTGAACTACGAGGCAATGCACGACGGAACACGGACTTCATCGCGCCGCTCTACAAGACAGGAATTCGTCCACGTCGTGTGTCTCAAGCCGTACTACAATCAATAGGACTATGAACTGCGTTTTTGCACTACGCTCGGTAGGACTGCGTTTTACGAGCCTCCATAGTTTGCATAATTTTCGTTTGTTTTTCTGATTCATTTCCCGGCCCGTTGCATGAAGACGGTGCCTTTCGAAAGGTGGCAATAATGCCGCGCGGGTCGCCGAGCGAACGCGTGCGTTAAAAAAGGAAATTCTAGAAATAGAGCATAACAGCAGAATATACACAGATAAACAAGAGATATATAGCATTTTCCTTGAGCACTATCGCTCACTTTTTTGCCTAAAAACGGCTCCGCAAGACATGGAAGGACTCGCGAAACTGATCGCATTGCTACCCAGGCTAACAGAAAAGCAGATCGAGACGCTCGAGGAAACCATCAGTTTAGCAGAAATCGAGGCCGCGGTTGATGCCCTACCTCAAGGAAAAACGCCGGGACCGGATGGTATTATATCAGAGTTTTATAAATTACACAAATATGCAATTTGTCCAATACTACAAAAAGTGATCCAAGACTCATATGACACCAACGGGTTGCCCCCTTCCTTTCTGCGAGCTCACACTGTTCTCATTCCCAAAAGCAAAGATCCCAGCACACTTCGCCGCGTAGGAGGCTATCGCCCTATAACTTTGTGCAATGTTGATTATAAAATTTTCGCAAAGGTTTTAGCAAACCGGCTGCACACAGTTATTCAGGAGCTGGTCGGAGACCATCAAACATGTGGGATTAGAGGAAGGGCCATACAAACCAATGTGCACGTAGCCCGTTCTGTTTTAGAAAACGTATCTAGAAAAGGAGACCAAGTGGCAATGCTTCAAGTTGACCTTGAAAAAGCTTTTGACCGCGTTCAACATCAGGTGCTTTTTAAGGTTATGTCACATGTTGGTGTTGGAAAAATAATCTCACAGGGGGTTAAGATGTCCTATACGGACTGTCACACGAGCTTAATAGTAAACAATACTCTGTTGGAAAGCATCCCAGTGAATTCTTCGGTACGGCAGGGGTGTCCCTTGTCCCCTTACTCTTTGCCCTCTACCTAGAGCCGCTTTGTCAAATTATTATTCAAAGTAATAAGATCAGCGGTTACACCTTGCGGAGCGCGGAAACCAAAGTTTTGGCCTACGCGGATGACATCGCTTACTTGTGCAAGGACAAAGAAAGTATCCGCCACGCTGTTGCGCTTACGCGCGATTTCTGCGCGGCCACTGGAGCAGCGGTGAACTGGCAAAAATGCCGAGGTTTCTGGCACGGCTCGTGGGCCGCAACGCCAGCCAAGTACGAAGACATTGAATGGAGTTGCACACCGTGTAACTACCTTGGAGTGCCCCTGCAGCACTACAGGAACAGCACGACCTACTGGTCCGAAGTGGTGACTGACCTCGACAAACGCACAAAGAGCTGGGCACACCGGGATGTGTCGATCTTTACACGGTCGACCATGTGTAATATATTCCTCGTGGCCAAACTCTGGTATGTTCTGCAGGTTCTCCATTGTGCAAGGTGCAACATTCAGAAGTTTCATCGCATATTTGCCGTTTTTATCTGGAAATCCACCTGGGAGCCTATGCGGCGGGATAACCTCTTCCGTCGCATAGCGGACGGCGGTGTTGGTCTTCCGCACTTATTCGTTCGACAGTTGGTGTCCAGGTTTCTTTTTCTGAGGGATCAAGAAACTCCTTTGATCCGTGAAACGATTCAGGATGCACTGGCATGCTTTCTTCCAACATTTGTCGTATCATCAGTCGGAGACGCGGACCAACCCACGAGACTAGTGGGCTATCTGAAAGAAGTTGTCGACACCTTTAACTTTTTAGTAGTTAGGTTCTCCAGGAAATACCTTGCAAGTGTTACGAGGAAAAAGCTTTCCCGAGACCTTGTGGACGTTCTTTTTCCAACTCCAATTTATCGAACTGTGTTCAGTTACAGTCCCGGCCAAGATGTATTGTGCCGGGTTAAAAAATGGGCGTCCCGCCAGCGACCAAAACGTTTTTCTTTAAACTGCACTGTTCTGTACTTCCTACCAAAGTCTGGTTAAAAGAAAAAGGTATTTTTGTTCCATGGACAGAGAACTGCTTGTTGTGCAAAGCGCCAGAAACTGTGGAGCATATTTTTATTGATTGTTGGGACGCCTTTTTTTGGGGGATGTCCTGCAGCGCACGATTAAAAAAGACCTAGACATTACCGCGCACTCAATTCGTTTTCTGCCTGTCGCGCCGGGTGACACTGTCCCCTACGATCTAATCATGCTCTTAGGTTTACATAGCATCTGGAAATCTCGAATGGATGTAAGAAACGCTATTCACTCACCAAGGACTGTGCGTCTGCATGTTATTCAGCTAGTAGCGCAACTCAAGAGTGTCTACGACGCTTCAGACCTTGTGCCCGACTGGATGCCTTTATTAGAAAGCTTGATATTGATAGCACTCAAGGAATTTTAGGATGATGACGCGGGCAACGCCCTTTGTGCCCTAAATTGTGTGCTGTAATCGCGTTGTTACTTTCCATGCAATAAAGAAAAGAAAAAAGAGCGATCGCGTGCATGGCCGCATGGTTACCGCGCTTCACTGACGCGCAGATGTTCTAGGTTCGATTCCCGTTAGTGGAATGTTCTTTTATTTATTCTTTCAACTTGGCGTTCTCGTAATTTCGAGGACATTTTCGTCTGATCGAGCTTCGAATGTTCTACGCGCCGAAAGTTCTATGCCGACTGTTCCCGAAGCCTACGAGGGTACATAAGGGACTCCTTGTAGCGAGGGAAGTCAGTCTCCCCCAGCGCTCGATCTTGTTCTTTCACCGACATCGACGCCTGCGACGCTAGCCTTTCTCTACATTGTTTTGCGCATAACTTCGCCCCACTAAACGTTTAGTTTCTTCAGTTATTCGCCACCTCATCCATTCACTTCGTGACACTATATCAAAAATTAAATATAAATAAAAGCAAAAAGGTAAAACTGTCCTAAAATAAACTCTTTACGTCGAACCTGAACAAAAAAAAATAACGGAAAACAATTTTAAATATAGGGGAATTTATAGACATAAATAAATGGTTAAACGAGAATAAAGACAATGCTATCATTTAGTAGGTCACATAAACATTGACACACAAAGCTGGAATCCGATGACAAATAATTACCTTGACAGCATGGTAATATCTCGTCTAAAGCCGAGTATACAGGAGTTCACGCAAGGAAATATATAGAGGGAGACTAACACAATCATGCATAGACCGTATACAAACACGGACAAAGGAAGGGAAATCTGAGGGACAAGTATCTCGGAGAAAGTAGCCGACCAATATTTTGTGGCAGCAACTATTGTAAACTTCTTTAAAACTACAAAAAAAACATGTTGTTTGTTTCTTTATTAATAATAAAAAAGGAGATACATACAGGAAATTAACTGGAAATGAATTTCTCAAGAACAAAATGCAGAAAAACTATAGGATGAACTTATAGGCACACTTAAACCAATTTATAAGAAATCAACACATAAAGTAATATAAAAAGGCGTAAAACACAAAAGGAATCAATAACTAAAAAGATCGACAACCTAATAAAGGAAACAAAAACGAAGGCCTGGCAGCTTTTGAAGCGCTTTCCGAATAATATAACATATGAAATAAATCATCGATCAATTAGGTACAAAGTCACATCCATCCTAAGATGAAGGAAAGGAAATTACTGCTGTACCAAATTTTTAGAAACAAAAAATATAGTTCAGTGCTGGTCACTAGTAAATTAACTGCTAGGACGAAAAAAAACCAAATCGATTGAAGACGCAATTACAGTTAACTTTGGAAATTATCGTGATATGAAAACGCTTGCAAATTGATTCAATACAGAATATGTTCAATCAATTGAAAAATTCTGCTCTATGCCAACAGATAGGCAACCTAATCAAATCAAAGTGTGTGATTCCCTTTTGTTCCAGAGATGACTGAGAATGACCTAATTGAAATGTTTGACCAAATCAAAGCCAATAAAGCAGTGGGTCACGATATAATAAAGGCAAGTGACATTAAATGCCACATCCACATAATGAAACCAGTTCTGATTCAGATATAACTGCGCATACTCAAGTAGTTTCATCCCTAAAAAAACTTGTTAGCTGTTGTTCGGCTAACATACAAGCATGCCGAGAAAAATGAATACCTTGATTATAGACCCGTGTGTATACATTCGTTCGTTAATTATATAAAGAAAAGGAAATCAATAATCCCTTTGACGATGGCTTCACGCCATCGTCAAAGGGAAAGCCCTTCCCTTTGACGATGGCGTGAAGGATTAAACTTGTGCTTGCCGTCGCACGACACGTATTGAGCGTCAAATACAGGGTCCATGTCTTTTTCAGAAATAAATACTAACTATTTTTGTGTGGCCTGTTATCTCCTCACGCCAAGAACAGCGATGCCCGTCCTTAGTGATTTGAAGTTATAGGTCGATGGCGTCCAAGTTGTTGCCTCTGGTTACATTGAAGCGACGGTTTCTTAATATTGCTTGGCGTTTTGAAGCATAGCCGTAGGGGGTGGTCATTGCAGTATTAATGGCATCACAAATTTCTACTGAGTGATCTTCGAACCGCTCCTCGACAGAACTGATGGCGTTTTCAAGTGCCTGTCGGAATATTTTTCTGTTCTCACAGATCTTCGTTCACACTTTCACCATATACATTTTTGCGGGCATTTTCCCAAGAAGCTGCGCATTTCCAGACCTGCAGCTATGAGGCGTACTAGGGTTGTCCGGGACTGTGATAATCACCCAGTTCTTCAATGTTAGATGGGCGATCGGACTCTTATCTTCAAGTTTGAGCTGATTCTTCAGATTGAAACAGGCGAAACATCTGTAGTAAACAATGTCCGGATTGTTCGGGCTGATAGCTTTGCAAGAAAACTTATGAACAGCGACTTTCACACCTGATGCTTTTAACCTGAACGACCGGCCGCTTGGAGCGATGGCGAGACGGCATAAATATCGGTGCCTTTGGTTCATGACATCAAGGAACTTGCTATTTGATTGACAGAAAGTATTTATAAAAACGAATACTTTAACCAATTGCTGCTTCTAAATTTTGGTCGAAGACACGAACTCCTCTTGGCTGAAACCAATCTCCGGACAAAAACTTTCAACTCACATGTAGGCAACTGTTGATGTACATCTCCTTTGGACCCGAGATCGTCGATCCACTTAAGATGTGAACAATACCGCCATGAGGTGTACGAAAGAAACCTAGTGGGCGAATCAAACGCTAAGCTCATTCGTCTAAGTACAACTGGAAAAAGAGCAATTATTTGAACTTAAATGAGATTAGGCGGGCGCAGTCGAGCAGCATGCTAAACCTATTCGGCGGCATTAAGGTCAACAATGGAACTCTGCTGGACAATGTTGGCCGAAGTGCACTGAAGAATAAAACAAGATATAAGAAACAGACGGCTATGCAAAATTCTTGTTCCAGTGGAAGTCTTTATCTAAGAGCAGAGAAATAAATACAACTACCCCCCCCCAAAAAAAAAAAAAATAAAGAAAGATCAATACAAAAGTTGTTGTATCTAAGGTGTTAATCTAGTGCAGTGACCTAGATATGCTTTCCCCAAATTGCTTATTCAAAGATCTTTCTGAAGGGGAAGTGACCTAGGTACAACTTCCCCAAAATGGTTCAATAATTGTTCAGTTGATTTTAATGCAAATTGAACCTTCGCTTAGAATGACACCACCGGCTGGCTCTGGTGGTGTCGGGCGTGGTAAGCGAGCTCCGCCAGTCAGACCTTGTGCTGCTCGAGGCAGACAAGGAGGGTCGATTCGTGGTACTCGATCGGGGCGACTTCTCCAAGAAAGCGGTCGCTGCCCTGAAAAAGAGCTTTGTTCCCCTCAAGAAGCGTCCGTCGGGGGCCCTCCGCTCTGAGGCAAAGTCTCTCTGCTCCTCTTTAAACCTCCACCCCCCCCTAAAAAAATTGATCTCTTCTCCCTCCAAACAGTATCTGACTATCTTCTCCGCGAAGACGCACAAGCCAGACGTTCCCCTTCGCAGCATCGTCTCCGAGAGGGGATGCTGGCAGAAGCCGCTCGCCCTTTGCCTTCAAAAGCATCTCTCCTCTATTGATCTTCCTCACCCCTTCCACGTGAGAGACTCTCTTGAGGTAATTGATTTCCTTAGAATGAAGCATGCCGATCATGACCTCAACCTGTTCTCTCTGGACAATTAGAACATGTACTACAACCTCGACCTCAGAATTCTTCTAAACTCTGTGTCTGAGGCGATTGAGATGCATGGGGTGACGAGGTTTCAAAACGCGTCCGGAATACCCACCGGAGGCTTTCTCGACCTCCTCCGGCTCTACCTGAGACCCTGCCTCGTCGAGTACGAGGGGGAGATCTTCATCCAGATGTCGGGAGTGTGCATTGGCTCCTGCCTCGCACCGATCCTTAGTGAGATCTTTCTCTTCGTGGATCGTGCGGTGCAGGAGGATCTTGCTCGCTTCGGTTCTGGATGCAGGATATTCAGGTTCGTAGACGATTATCTCGTCGTTCACCCATCATGCACCTCGGACGTGTCTGTCCTGCATGCCTTCGCTGCCAACGCTAGGGGTCTCTCCTTCACAAAAGAGAATGCTAACCAGGAGGGGCTCCAATTTCTGGATCTCCGCCTAACCCCTCCACGGCCCATGCTGGTCCTTTCAACAGCGCTCTCAAAAACCTGTCCTTCCTTTCACTAGCAATCATTCGAAAACAGTAAAATCCGGCATCGTCAAATCTCTTCTCTCCTCCTGTAAAAGTCCTGTCCCCACCTTATCAAGGAGAGTCTCTCGCGCCAAACGGCTAGGCTTCAGGGGGCAGGCAACCCCGCGGTTCTGATTGAAAACAACATCAAAAAGTTGATCGTGCAGTCCGGGAGCCGAACCCGCAATTCCCCACCCAGATCTTTCTCCTCCCGCCCTGCATGCATTCCCTACGTGCACAAGACATCCCATCGTTTAAGGGTGCGCTTGCACGCAAATTCGACACCAGGGTTCTTTTCACCTGCAAATTCAAATTGGGTGGAATGTGCAAGCGCGTCAACAATCCGGAACCTCCGCCCTCCTGCACTAAAAAACACGCCCAGTGCTTCCGCCCCTGCGCGCGAGAGAAAGTGTACACGATCCCTCTTTCGTGCGGAGCGGAGTACATCGGTCAAACGGGCCGATGTATTAGGGAGTTTTAGTAGACCGTGTTTTCCCCTCCACTAGCCCTCCGCTACGAAGAAACCGTCACTGCGCCTGCGCGCCGATGGCCTTGGCTGTAGAGTTCCGGGTAGCGGAGGTGTTGAGCGGAGCGGGAAACACGGTCTACTAAAAGTCGCTATTAACGACCGTCTCCGTGAACACGCGAGGGAGATCGCGAACCCGCCCGAGGATTACGTGCATCCGGTCGTTGTCCACGCAAAAAACTGTCCCTCTTTCACACACCATTTCACCCAAACAAAAATCATAGGTGGGTCTCCAGCACTTCTCTTTCACTCTCGGAGAAAGAGACTCGCTTCCTGCGAGGGTGGGGAGCCCCTCAGCCCGCGCGGCACTAGAGCTTAAAGGTTTGAAGAAACAATAGCAAACAAAAACAACCCCGGAAAGCCGCCCCCTGTTCTTAAGGCCCGTTCACACACATGCGTTCGGAGCGACCACTATGCTTACGGAACGAATGCAACCGCTGCGACTTCAACGACAACTGTGCGCGACGTGTACACACACATGGAACCGCATGCAACAACACGAATCAACAGCCAATAAGAAACGAGCTTCAGCTCTTGTTCCTAGCCAATAGTAAGCAACCCAGCTACGCTTACAAACATGGCGACCGGTTTCGTGCCCGACGCGAGGTCCTCACCGGAGCTGCCGGAGGTTTCGGCTACGGCGTACAGTCACGATGATCTGCTGTGCGCCTACAATAGCTGTGTAAAGGCTGGTTCAGACATCTGAAACGAACCCGTTATCCACGACTGCGTCCGTTGTGACCGGAGCGACCGCTCTGCGCCGCGCGTACACTTCTGCAACCACTGCAACAAGCGCAGCGGGTCGGCAGCACGGCCGCCGCTTCTCCGCCGCCGTCAGCTGTTTCAGCGGTGCCTCTAAAAAGAAGGGGACGCGCTGCCACTCACTTGCGTAACAGAAAATAGACACACCGTCTTCTATGACCTCAAGCTTTATTTTTTTTTTCAGGATACGCTTGCAGGGTAGTGCACTAAAAAGAAAAAAGATGCAGTACGCCGTCTTGCACGATCACGACTCGATTAATACACGACTTTGCCAACAGTACAAATCTCGCCACACGCCTTTTCTACGATTATAAAAAGACGGCGTAATCTTAGCAGCGATACAGCAACGTAGAAATATAATTTCGTGATCAGATAGACATTGCGAGCGTTCAGGATTGCTAACACTAATCACCTTTCTCGGGTGATGAAAACACGTGGAAATTCGCATCCTTTATACGGTACGCACCAGTAATACCTTGAACTTGAGCACACGCATGGAATGCGCCAGAAAAGAAATCCGGGCGATGTTCGAGGACACAAATGCTAAAAAAGCACCACTGTAGTCGAAGTAAGCAAACACGACGGCACGGGCGTTTCTGCTGTCTTGAGAATGCCGCCACGAGATCGCCGCACGAGTAGGTGGATCTTCCCTTCTAGTACGTGCTGGGTTATCATAGCGACACACGACGAAAATTCACAGTCAAGGATAGCACTTTTACAGGGAACGATGAGCTTCCACCACGCCGTCCACGCCGACGATCACCACCGACGCCATGTTTGCAAATAGAAGGAGCCGGCCCGCGACCGGCATGCAACGCGCGCGACCGAGCTCTCCTCGACCTGTGATTGGTCTGTCGCTCCCGTCGTTCCCGAACGTAACGAAAACGTTCAGCCCGGCTCAACTCCTTGCGTTCTGAACGAACACGAACGAAACGACCGTTTGGCGCTTCGTTGCTATGGCAACTCGTCGTTCCAACCGGTTGCATTCGTTCGTAAGCGTAGTGGTCGCTCCGAACGCAACTGTGTGAACGGGCCTTTACTTCTCGCCTTCTGTCCTCGCTTGACCCTCTGGTCCGTCTTACGCCTTCCCCAAGGAATTCCAACGACGCCCCCCCCCCCCACCCCTTTCCCGCTCTCCGCCGCGACCCCGACGGCAAGAAGCGACGCGAGGTGTCATCCACGAGAGAGGCAACACAGACCAGACTCCCAACCGCCCGTTGTGTTCGCCCCCGCAACGGTCTCCCTGTGTCTCTTGCATCTCCTCTCATCCCCCTCCCCTTCCCCATCGCCTCCCCAAGTCGAGCTCTGAGCGGCTGTCCGCCCCAGTAAATATGTCGTTGCAAGTCGAAAGCTGGGTCGTCTGTTTCGTCCTCTTGTGTGTTTCTTTCGTTTGAAGTCAATTAAAAAACCTTTTGCAAAATAAAATAAAAAAAGGTTACAAACATATAACCTTGTATTAAACAAAATATTAAATTTGTGCAAAGTTCAATATACACTGAAATGAAAGCGGAATCTGTGTTGTATTTGATAAAAACACACTTCAATCATCTAGGTTTGGCATCCAAAAAAAGAAAATAATGAAATTAAGTTTTAATTTGGAACACGGAGTCTCTAGAAATGTTTTTTTGCAAAGTTGAGCTGAGGATCCTCCTTTTCTTGGCGTGACGTTGAACATCGAAACACCGTAAAACCATGTATTTTCAATGGCCCAGGTTTTCACGAATAGGTAAAAGCGGACACATGTGCGGCTACTAAATTTCGCGTGTTGTAGAGAGCTGAATTTGCGGATTTTGATGGCTTTCTCACATCCATCGAGCGAATTGTTCACTTTTGAGCGATATCGCATTGACCGTGTCAAATCATTCAATGTGATAGGCCAATGACAAACTACATTCAGCTCTGCGGCAACTTCGTTCAACGAGAGATGTTTCGACTGGATGGACGCTTAGACTCGATGTATGTGCTGTCTAGAATGAATGTTCTGGCTGGGACGGATGCTCTGCCTTTGATGGTTGGTCTGGCTCTATGGATCGTTTGACTCTATGGATGTTTTGACTCAATGGACCTCTTGATTAGAGGGATGTTTGGACGCGGACGTATGTTTTGACACTATGGATGTTCTGACTCTGGTGTCATGTAAACTAAGGAATGCATAAACTCGAAGAGTGTTCTGACATGTTGGGTGATTTTTATCACAAGCGCACTATAGGTGGCACTCGTGCAGCATGTAAAATGCTGGGGCTTTGATAAGAGACGGACAAATTGTGTGGGCGCGCTATCGCACCGGTAGCCTTTCTCTTGCTGCACGAGTGGTAACTTCAACTCACGACTGCGCTTCTCCGGCGCTCAAAGCCTTTCTAAGAAGTACTAATTCAGTTGTTTTCGATGAGGCTTAGCAAGTTTCTGATTCGAACTATACGTTAATTTTCACTAATTAAAATGGTAATTAACAAATTTTACCTTATTGGCCGGCTAGTCGTTACAATTAGTCACCAATACTATGTCCCCTGGCCGTATACCTCACCTGCACAAACTTCAAATGTGTGGCTTTACGGCTTTTTAAAAAGAAAAATGTTAAGCTTAAAAAAAAAAAAACACCCTGCTTGCGGCAGAAAGCAGAAAACAGCTGCTTCGAAACAAATTCCACGTTCACCGAGGAACATAAATAGCCTTGCCCAAGTAAAAAGAATATTGATTTTGTGTCCTGAATTTCTAAATTATGACGGTATCTCCAAAGAAATGGGGTTCATTATATTGATTCCTATACGCGGCCAATTTAATTTTTATCTCTCCTACCTTTTCCATTCCGAAATATTTAATAGCTTGGTCCAGATAATTGGCTTGCACGCATATTTCGACTCCAACATTAGAATAATATCAGACCGACACGTTTCCGCAGAACGGGATGGTTTCAAAGGTCACTGTAAGCTACTGCAATTATATCTAGATCGTGCGAGGAGATATTCGCGGGGACGCTGCACACCTTAAGAGGTATCGTCAGTGGCAGGTTAAGATTTGAGGAGAAGCTCCTCCCACCTGTTTCTGCTTTAGTAGAGCGACCACTGGAGGTGGAGCGAACTCCTCCCCAGTGTTCGCTCTGCTAAAGGGGAGGGGGATGAAAGGAACTTTCTCCGAACTCTGAACCTGTCACCAACTAGAGATGTCGAGGAGAATTAAATCAAGGGCAGGACGAGAACCGTAGGAAAGTCCTCCGGTTGTAACGCCTTTAGCTTCAGACATTCGTACTTTCAACAGGTGTTCGTTGCGCCTGAGCCTTTGTGATGCATGCACACCCAAACCACGGGGGAATGCGTGAAACGCGAGCTGGAGGGAGGGGCATTCGAAAGATACGCTCTGCTGATCTAATCCTGTGAAGTACTCTAGACTCTAGAGTATTTCACTGGATTAGAACGGCAGGGCGTGTCTTTCGAATACCCCGCCTCCAGCACGCGGGAATATGCAAACTCGGTCGCCCGAAAAGAACTTGATATGGCCTCAGTATTCCGCGTAACAGTGCGTTATTTCGACGCAAAGATCATCCGTACGAACAGATGGTTACATAGCGCAATGAAAAACCATCCCACAAGTTTGAGAAATGGGCACTAAACGACTTTCTGCATTAGTCGATTTATGGTCATAACAAAATAAATGGGCTTTAAGCCTTCTAAACAACGAAACGTTACATTCATGCGTGGACGATTTCTCTATTAAAGTACTTATTAAAAGATTGATGCCAGATGGTGAAACCGGAAGAAGAAGGGGCTAACCTTGCTCTTCCTTGTGCGACAGCGCCGTCTGGTGTCTGCGCTAGCTTCGAAAGAGTTGATCGTTCTAAACCAATTTTAATGGGTAAATCGCCCACATATGAATTTAATGTGTTTGTATTTTAGGACGCTTAGACCCCATAGATTGAGTTATGACCATAAATAGATTATCGCATGAAGTTGTGTAGTTTTCCTTTAGGAGCGACCAATGGTAACAATGACAATGGGTCTAACAGATACAATTGTCACGGGTCGCAAGAAATTATTCCTTTACAATCGTTCGCTTCTAAGGTGACAGTCCGGTGGAAGCTACGCGCTCGTTGTATCCCACATTCGTCAATCTTTCCCCACGTGATCCCGCTCCCGCACTTACCCACGCGCAGAGAACGGGGCCAGATGATCAAATGTAAGCGGCTGATTGTTCCAGCGAGCACATAGCCCCACTGCACTGTCAGCTTAGGGGTGAAATGTGTATTTACTTCGTTTCATCTTAAGTCCAGACTCAGCCAACGCTACGAGCTAATGGGACATCAAGATGCGTCGAAAGAGCAAGTCACTTCACATTTTCGCCTTGACTGGTTCAGCAAATCCGTATTGAAGAATTCCCGCCGACCCGGAAAGGCGTAAATTTCAGACATTTGTTTTTGTGCGCGGTTTCAGTTTGTGAAGTTGTCCGCTATCGCAATTAGCTTGCGAAGTGGTAGCCGTTTCCTCTCCATCGCATTTTTTGTAACTTAAATTTTTCACTAAAAATTATTAACAATTTTGTTTTACTTCTACAAAAGAGTGTCGCAATTCACCTCTCTGGTAATATTGAGAGGCTAGATTGTAGGGAAGGTTCTTCGGAAACCATGCGAGCTTTTGCAATTTACTGTCGGAAGGCTCCCGCGGAGATTGGTCGCAAGTGCGCATGAAATAAATGTTCGCATGACATGGAGAAAAGCAGACGAAACGGTGGAGATATTCGCAGACGAGCAATGCGTTCGTCACCTGCCCGCAATTCGTATTGCAATCGCGACCCAAAAACCAGGTGATCCCAATCAAGCAGTGGGAAACTTTTGGAAATTCAGGCTCTTAAGTAATATTCGAATGCATTTTTCTCTTTCTGTACTTTTAATGCATCTTCACAATTTGTGCAAAAGCATTTCATTTTTAAAACTTTCTTGTCACAGTCAATCTCGACATGCACATGATTCGGGATATCAAGAATGCATTTATTGTGGTTTCGTTAGACTGTATATCTTTTATATGTAGAGAAAATTCAATAAACACTCGTTATCTCTTTAAAATTATAATTTTTGGCGATTTTGCATAGTTTTTTTTTCAAAATGAAATACGTCCCGCACTCATTAGTTTTGTTGTTCATTGCCCATCAGTGATTTTAAAGAAGCAGACTAGCGTATTTTACTAGTCTCCTTTAAGAGTGTTGCCATGTCCCAGGTGTACGCAATAACGTGTATCTTTCCACAAATGCGTTGCACCCAGACCAAAAAAAAAAGAGCTATCATACCTAGCACTAGATATATGAAAAAATGAGATCAGACCTTACACATGAAAAGACAGTGAGTGCGCCAGCGAGCAAGTGGACGTTGATCATGATGTAGAATACCCGAGACTCTGGTAAAGGCAGGGAAACTTGGTCGAATAAAAAATACAGGGGAAAGGAACGTCTCAAACTCAGCGACTGCGTTTATTTCCTCAAAGCCTTATATATCCGCAACCTAATCACCGACCACCAACGTCACAAAGCCAACCTTTGTTATACAATCCTGAGACCACGTTTCCCTGCTTTTAGCACAGTCTCGTGTAATCTACATAACGATAACATTGTTTAGTTCATCTATCGTCAAAAAACTGCCACAATATACGAGATCATTATTCGCTAGATATGAAACAATATGCCTAAGGGGTGCGGCTATAAAAAGTCATTTAATATTATAAATGTTCTCTTCTGCAAAATGGGTTAACTTTTTGGTCTTTTGTGTCTTTTACAAAATGTCAACATTGTTTATAAAATATATAAAATAACGTGTCATTGTTTATTGCATTGTTTAAAAAGACATAAAAGAACGTCTCAAACTCATCTACTGTTTTTATTTTCTCAAAGCCTTATATATCCACAACCTAATCACCGACCACCAACGTCACAAAGCCAACCTTTGTTGTACAATCCTGAGACCAAGTTTCCCTGCTTTAGCACAGTCTCGTGTAATCTACATAACGATAACATTGTTTATTCATCTATCGTCAAAAAACTGCCACAATATACGATATCATTATTCGCTAGATATGAAACAATATGCCTAAGGGTGCGGCTATAAAAAGTCATTTAATATTATAAATGTTCTCTTCTGCAAAATCGGTTAACTTTTGGTCTTTTGTGTCTTTTACAGAAATGTCAACATAGTCGACCAACGACGTCACAAAGTCAACCTTGGTTATGCATCATGATCCAAGCCTTATAAATCAGGAAAATTAAGTTCAGTTATCGTTAATAACAGAAGCAACGTTTTCCTCTGGATACGGAGAGATATACTTGATATGGATTGACGCAGCTCCTCAGCCGAAGAGCCATCATGGTGGAGGCCCAGCGCAGCCAACATATTATTCGACACTGCCAAAAATATTACACTAATGGGAAGCTGCGACGCACTCTACTACTGCATTCACACTGGTCTTCGAATCGCCACCGCGTAGCGGATCTGCTCGTTTTCGTAATCTAATGCGCGTGATTTTATACTGCTTATTTAAACAACCACGATCCCGGCCTCTTTGCGAATGCGTTTCAGCCACCAGTGTCAATGTGGCGAAAACCGATATAAAAAATGCTACCACCAACCTGTCAGTGGGCATGTGCGGGTTGCCTGTTTCAAAAGTAACCTGGTGCATCGACGTCATGGTACGGCCACATCTATTGCCCTGTTTTTCTGCTGCGTTTCCAGCCATGGCGGCTGGCGATTTCCGCTTGTTATGTTATGTTTTAGCGGCCGTAGCTTCAAGTGCTCCTAGCAATCGCGCACGATGGTTCATTGGCTCCCTCCTCACTCAAACGAGTCTTGATGCAAAGATTGAAGTTATATTCAGAATCTTAAGGGGCTTGTTCTAAGCCCTCGTGCTTGGTGAGAAACTACGCATTGCGACTATCAACTGTATAAATCTGTCTTAACATTTGCTACAGATGTTTGATATCTACAAAGTAATGGCAATAATACAACCGTAGTATCTTGCGTGACTGATCGGAACTGCTCTTACGTCATGGGCCAGTCGTCTGTTTTGCTGTACCGCGCACGAGATTTGCGTCACAGGATGGCCATGCAGCTGATCACGAGTGTGGCAGTCATGCTCGAGTTGGTAGTAATTAGGTCTCGCCGTAGACCCCAATACAAAACTTTGAGATAAGATATCTACAATACTAGACAAAGGAATGAGGAAAAAAAAGAGCCACCTTACAATTCCGTGACACCTTTTTGGTAAAAGCAGTCAAAACCCTAAAATTGAGAAAATGTACTGGAGGTACTTTTAAAAGGCAACTCCGCTCCATCCCGAAGATTTCGGGATAATGAGTGATTTCGAATTAAAAAGCCCTAGTAAAAGACACTACGTCGTTTGCTTCGCGAAAAATGGGATATATATTTTTAAATCTAATTTTAAACACGAGCGGAAATCGAAACCGAAACTTCGGCTCCGTCCGGCAACATTGGCCTCGGGCCGCCAAGAACATGGCCATCACGTGGTACGAGATGTCACGTGATCCTCGGCCCAACGACGGGCGGGATTGGGGCGGGCGTGTGCCAGGCGCAAGTGTCGTCTGCACCGCACTCTTCGCCACGTTTTGGTGTCTACGACATTCGACGACGTCTGCACACACTGCGGCATAAGTCTGCGCACGTGGTGTCCGTAGTGTGGACGAAACTCCGAGAGGCAATAATCACAAACGGTGAGACGACGACGGCGGTTGTGACGCGGAAGACGGCGGTAACGGCGGGACCACGGCGGGCGGCCGGACGGCTCCCAAGAAGCGCGCTGCGCAGGCGCGTTACGCCAACCACGTGGACACCGCTGAGCGCCGAGAGGTAACGTTGCTGACGTCATGCGCTACGCTCGCCCGGAGAAGTAAAAACAAGCAAAAGGGGGCAATGGTGATGACGTTTAGCTCAATGTTGGCTACGCCCATGCCGTAGCCTTGACTGCGCTGTTGGTTGCGCCTGAATTCGCCCGCTCGAGTCAGCCGATTTCGGCAACTTGGCGAGTTGCAAAGTTTGCCGGACCGTTTAAGAAACATTTAGACAGAACTGCGTCGTAATATTTGACGTGTGGTCTTCCTAGGCGATACTGAAGAGGACTGCATTGTTTTTTCAAAACCAAAAATGAAGCGGAGTTGCCCTTTAGGGCCAGTTCACACAGGACCGTTTACTCACGTTACGATATGTTACCGAAAGCTTACATCGTCTCACTTCGAATGTCACGGACACATTTGTGCTTTGTATGAAGCGTGACAACCAATTCCAGGAGTATGCTTGTACGCGACATCCGAGGCACGTATGTTGCGGTAACTTATACGTAACATAAGAAAACGCAAGCAAACGCTCGTGTGTGAAGAAATAAAAAAAGCAAAAAAATATTCTTGAAAAAAAAAAAGTAAGAGGGGAATTTTAAAGTATTTTTGTCCCGTGAATCTGAATATCACGTAAATTTTCTCTGAAGATGTAACTCAACGCGAAAACACGAAAAACATCCGACCAGTGGTTAGGTCACAAAATTATATTTTTTCCGCCATACGCGTGTTGGTCATGTGGGCAGCGCGTGCGATTGCAAGCTTGCCAGGTACATTCCCCCTCAGAGTCGTGACAAGTTTTTCTTAGCTTTTTTGTTTTTTTTAATAGCAAGAGTGCGCGTGCATAGTTTTGGTAGGCACTGAAGACGGGCGAGAGTGGAGATCACGAACACTCCTTTTATGACGGAAAGCTCCTGGAAGGATGGACTTCAGCGGTACTATGGAAATGACTTCCTGAAGCCTCCGTGCAGCAAATTTAAAAATCTTGATAATCGTGATCCAGGCCAAATGAAACTATTTATGTGCTTTTACTCGAATAAGTAACAGCTTCAGATTCCGTTTAAACGATGATTCACACAGCATCATTTTTCTTAGCGTTACGAAGTACGTACACTTATGTCTATGTAGTATGTACCACCGCAAGTCAACGGCACATCCACGCTTCGTATTGCGGTTCCAAGCTACTATCTTGATTGGTCTCACTCTTTCGCACGAAGCACGGATGGACCGGTGAGTTACGGTGGTACTTTGAAATAAGCTTCGCAACGTAAGGAAATGGTGCTCTTTCAAGAAACCTTAAGTTGCAACTGATTATGCAAAACCTCAACAGAAAAGCCTCACAGGGCTAAACAACTTTGTCAGCCGCGTAACCACGAAATGTGCAGGCCCGGTCAGGTTATAACCTGTAAACGATCTTGAAAGAAAAACGGCAACCGGTGCCGGGATCAATCACCTGTCACCGGCGTGGAAGCCGACTGCGCTGCTGATTGAGCTACGGACCCATCACGCAGGAACGGGAAGAGCAGAAGCAGGTGGTGTGAGAAAGCGCGCGGAGTGGAGCGGGGCGGGAAGGGCAAGAAACAGGAGCAGAAACAGGTTTTGTTGAAAGAGCGCGCGGAACGAGGGGCAATGAAAAGGGCAGGATATCCGTACTTCCCCTCTTTTGGTGACCTAGAATACTGATCGCTATTGATCTGTATCCGTCTGTGTCGAAGGGACGGCCGCGCAGCGTCAGAAAGAGACAATGATGTGGCCCTGCCTTACGTACCACCTGATTTAAAAGCACTACCCTTCCAGGCACTGAGGGTCTAAGAGACATCCTGCTTTTGACACCACTCGAACTAAGAGCAACACCTACTCTATAATGCTATCGCATTCGCATTTAAACGTGTTTGGCCAAATGACCATGCATGCAATCGATTTCTTTCTTTCTTTTTCTCATTGAAAGCTGATATTCTCTTAGAGTACATTCTGCATACTGAGGCACCCACTGCGAGACATAAAATAATAGGGGAGTAATTGCAGGACATAACCAACAAATATTAAAAAAAACATACTATAGCAAGTTATTTAAAATAGCTGAAATCCCAATAAATCATGCGGCTCAATCGGGTATTAAAATCTACAATAAAATATCGTTGCCTCCACACACTTTTGCACGTACAATCGATAGTTTTTTATCAAGAGAAAGTATTATCTCTTCCGTACCTTAATTTGTGTAATCTAGCTCTTCTGAAAGGATTTTTTTTTTCTAAATATGGTAAAGACATGTAGCGCGCAGTGTGACAATTGACTTATTTTAATGAATCGCTATTTTTTTATTTTGGCCCGGAGCTCTTTTGCGTTTTGTCGGTGACCGTCGAATTTGTCTTCTACTTCACTGTGCTATGTTATGCGAAATACAAAATGTTTTTAATAAAATATGAGCTTTCCCTCTGCATGTCGGACAGGAAAAAGCAAAACATGCCTCACCTGTCTTGGCGCATCTGTGCGACATTCGCATTGTTTACAAGGAAGCGACGGCGTTGAGTCTAGTTTGGAGGTACTAGGTTTGAACTGGAAAAATTCTACGCCGCGTACTTGTCCTTGGGCGGAACGAATGATAGGTAATGGCTAAGGAAGTTTCCTTCATCTTATCTTATGTTTGGCCATTTACTTTTTTATGGGCGTCGGCAGGGGGTTGCAAAAGGGACACTTGCAACACCCAAATCGGATGTAACTGTTGTCGACATGCGATGACTCACTACCCGTTCCCGCTGCAGTCTCATATCATTTCCCGGTAGAATTTCTGCCTTTGTTGTTGCATCTTGTATCGGTATCTTGCCTGCTCACGGCTTCAGTTTGCCAGAAAATAGCGTGAAGCAGACTTTTTTCTGAATTCTAACAAATGAGATGACATTTTTTGACAACGGGTACGAAATTTCTGATAGGAATTTGCAATACAAAAGGAACAATAAAAAGCGAATATTCGGATTTTTGAATAATTAATTTTCTAGTTAACACTTTACACTCTCTGCCTGACGTTCAAAGTGGTACGCATAGTCTTATCCCGAAGGAATTGAGTTTTCTCTTTCGTGTCTTCTTTTTTTAACCATTTGGCATTTTATAAAGAAACACCCTATAAATTAACATAACACGATATACTACCTTAGGAAACAACTTCGACGTTCACGGAGGGTAGATAATAGCTCAACTTAAGTTTAAGAAATGATTCATATAAAAATTAAGCAATGAAAATTGCACCGCAACCTGCCAATAAATATGATCTGAACAACGATACCATGGGGATATTTAGATGTTATCGCTCTTCTACCGTCACGCTATATGAATATTATCTCGATTATATCATGTAATGAGACAACACAACTGTATTTATGTCCAATTTTAAATATCTGATGTTTCACAATTCCTTATCAAATATTGAATACATCCATCGTTTAATGGCAAACAATTTCTCAGCGCTGAGTATGACAGTTATGCGATAAACTGCTGTAATTACATTGAGATCGTAAACTCAGAAACCCATCACACGTTGGTACAGCGGTAGACTGATGTATTTCAACGATTTTAGTGCCAGAGCGCATAAACTCCGTCATTCGAATAGGCATATATCCGACAAAACAACAGGTCCCGCGGTCAAGTGCGTTCTTTCGATGCAAAGACTATCCGCAGAAATCAATTGAAAGTCTGTGCAAAAAGTACCACTTCGTTAGTTGCTTTAGAAGGACGAAAGATTAAAGTGACTTTCGGTTTCTTAATATACCTCTCACGAGCATCCAGAAATGCTGTCATTATTACAAGTGATAGTTTTTCTGTTTCAAGTCTTAGAGGAACGAACATCTTCGTTGAGCTTGAAGCCGGAACACACTGGGAGTGTCCTCAAGACCATCGAAGACATACCTAAAGAGTTCATCCTTTCGTTTGAGTCTGGGGAACAACTTCATGGACGTCTTCGTGCCCACAGATTGCATCAAGGAAAACACTGCGCTGTTCAAGTCTTTCCTGGACTCCCGAGCGAAACCCGTCACGTTGTGGACTGATGGCAGTATGCACTTAAACCTTTGCGAAGACAAGACCTGCTACGCGTTTAGAAAGTCGCTTTTTCAGATAGTTTACTTCATATGCGGCCAATACGATGTTCATAATCTATTTCATAGCCTCCAAACAAAATATTTCATGTCTGCTTTTACCGTGGCGGAATACGCAAAAATCCATGGGAAGATTATCGAGACGCTTTTACATTTCCATTTAGGCCACCGTACCCCAGAGTCAGCGGTCAATACGTAATGAGTTTCGACAACGGCAGTCTCTTTTTGACCAGCGAGTTTGAAAGAAAATTAATTGAACACCAGACTCTTACGAGTGGTATATTGTTAGAACGGCAAAGGACGCTGAATGGCGAGCGTCATACACCTCCAATGTTCAAGCATTTACGCCTGCAAGCATCCAAGCTTTAACGTTACATTAAATATCTTAATGCACCGGAACGCTTCGGTTAGCGTTGATCGTTACTTCAACAATAATGAGCTGTTTTCTAGCACATTGATTTGTAGTTTAAACAATCATGCAGATAGAGACACGGAGAGTTTATTTGACGCGCTTCCATCATTTCGGATCGGCTGGCTTTTCATTTTATGTACGCAAGCGTGATCCCTGTTCCCAGGGAGGCAATATTTATCTTGCCATTTTGTTGGAAGGCATGGGTACCACTTCTCGCGTCTTGTCTCTTACTCGTCTTGACGTATGCCCTAATTGCGAAGGTTATTCTGAAGGAAGAAGTGAATATTATCCACTTCATATTTCCCATGGCGGCAGCGTTCTTTCAGCAGAGCGCTCACCTTCACAGAAGCCTCCTGAGCACGTCTCTGTCCAGGTTAATGTATGGCATAATGGCCTTAATGTTTGTCGTCATGTCGACAGCATTCAAAGGCCGCCTCACTTCGCTTTTAAACGACCTTCCTCTCAAAGGAGAAGTTACTCAGTTTGTGTCGTTTGAGCATCTTGTTGAAACAGGACATCGGCTCTGTTTCCTTGAAGATCCGGGCATCCTTGGTGCATGTGGACCATTAAATACCTTTTAAGAAAAATGGCCCAATTCGGGGAGAATATCAATGCTACCAAACGTCGAACACGTCATTACGTAGTCCTCGCTCGATTAAAATTTCAGCTGACGGAAGGGACACTTTCTTCACGTACAACTCGCGAACAGGTCCTAGTGAGGCTTTGAGGCGGGAGCTTCTCAGAAGAGGCTACGTCGAGACCGAAGGCACCGTGTTTTCGTACCCCGTAGGACCGGAAATAGAGGTCATCTTCGGTATACCGACAGGATTTCGGTAAAACATTGATTCGGGCGATTGAAGCGGGCCTATACGAAAGGTATGCTGCCCTTGCTGAGTACAAGAGCAGGTACTTTCATGAGGGTAGTTCAAAGCACGCCGAAGAACTGGTTTTGAGCTTCAGTGATCTGAGACCTTTCTTTATGGCTTGGTTTTTGGGTATGTCCCTCTCAGTCCTTGTGTTGATCGGTGAGGCGACTTTTTTCGTATGGAACATCGAGATCGTTTATATTTTGCAATGATAAGTCGGAATCAATCTTCAAAGCACGGGATATGAATCATACGCCTTACAAGAAGAAATCGCGGTCGTGTTCATACATAAAACTGAAGATATCCTCAAACATGGTTGAACTAGATCGCGCTTATACTTTTACAAATTATTGAAGTTTATTGTTTGAAACATATTAGTATTAACAGTGTAATTTTCATTTTTTTCCTAAGTATACGTAGAACTATTAAATGTATTTTTGTATTCATACTTTGTAACTCGTGATTTCTGGTTGATTTGTTTGTATATGATAATTTCACTATAATTCCTTAATTTTTATTTTAAAACTTCAATGTATCCGAAATAATGCGGAAAATATTTTTTTCTCCTTAATACCCCGAACGTCGATTTGCTGTGTATTTTCCAATTTTGTGACTGCTATTTTTATAATATTTGTACACCAAATTTTATTCTTTTCTATTTAAAGCTTATGTTGAATTATGTTAGACTGTCAACCTTCCTTCGTTTTCCATTCAAAGCGTATGTTCATTTAGAGTACACTGCATACTGAGCCACTTACTGCGAAACGCATATCTCATCAAACGGGATAGGAAGAACTGACAGTAGGATATATTCAAAAACGTTTGAAAACGTACTTTGCTCCTCAAGTTTCAGAGAGTTGTAATCAACAATAGCTAAGGTTCTAACGGTTCCTCTACTTTTTTATACAAAACTTTTACGTCCACGTACGTAAAAGCCACAATTTGATTTCGAATGTAATTATTTCTCGCTGTCGTACTTTAATTTATGTGGTCGAGCACTCGTGGAAGCTTCTATCGAAATGTGTTACAATTCAATAAACCGTACTATGCAATAAACCTTTCGCCATTGTAGAAGTGATGTCAAAAGATGAGCATTTAGTGAGTCTAAAATAATCTTCATATTTTCTTCACTTAATGATTTTCTTCGTACTCTTGTTTTCACCCAGAACCCCTTTTTTAATCCTACTTGTAAGGTATTGTACAAATGGTTAGAATTCAAATCTCTGGAAAACATTATATATAAATGTACAAATCATTAATGGATGGAAAACATGTGTCTTATAAATGTCGTGTTTTTGTGCGATATGTATGTTATGGTTGTTTCATGCCTTTACTCGCTCATATCGGATTTTGATTCTCTTTAAATTACCTTACTCTAGTGTTCTCCTGGTCGATCTAGGGTTTCGTGACTTGTCCCTAACTCCTGTCTCGTGTTTACACTGTGTTCATATTCTTTACCAGCTTATATAATTCATGCCTTTTGCACCTAATATATTGATATGTATTTAATCACCCTAGTGTCCACGACTGATCTACGACTTCAGATGTTAGTTTCAATCAGCATTTCGAATAATTCAAACCCAAAGACCCTCGAGGGAGAAGAGGGTACCCCCGCGGAGGGGAGGGGAAGACCACTTCTCCTACCCTCAAGATCTAATCAGCAAACGTTTTGTTAATGAGTAAAATCAGGGCTGCTACTTCTACAGCCGTGATGGGGAAGGGGTGAATGGCTAATTAGGGTAAGGGAAGAAGAGTCAGATGAGGTGAGAAAGGTTTGGAGAGCGCAGGTGGCTCTGCAAGAAATAGAATGTTCTCTATTTTGAAGGTTTTTATTGCTTGGTTTTGATCATTCGGTATATGTATGGCGTCTTGGTTCCCGGGGTCGTTCCTGTAGGAATTTTTCCCTACGTTTGTCGGTGCCCTGTCGGTCCCATATAAGGTGCACACAGCTAGCCGGCACCCTGCATGTTCCTCAGAGGGGGGTCTGGGTCGGGAACTTCCGGCGACGTGTGTATGTAAAACGGAGCACGCCATAACGAGGAGATTGCGGTGCACGTTTGAAATGCAGACTTGGAACTAATCCATTACAAGTAACGAAATTACAAGTAACCCATTACAAGTAACAGAATTACTACAAGTAACCTTGTAGTAATTCTGTAATGAATATATTACTTTTCTCGAATCCAGTTAATTACGAAATCTAATTACTTCCTCAGTAACGAATTACCAGCTGTTAATTGTTACATAATTTGTTTGTTGTTCATTAAAAACAAAATCTTTGTCTTAAGATTTTGGAAAAATAAAGAGTTCATAAAGGTTTTTTTTTCTATCGCCTCACTGGGGGGGGGGGGGTTCATCGGTGGGGAGGGGGAAGCGGAGGAGGAAGTTGACTGTTCTATCACCCACAGTCTAAATAAAACCCTTGCGTTTACTTTCCCGCACAACACTCAGAGAGCCAATCACTGCAACTTACGGACGCAGTTCAGCGAATGGCGATGCCGAAACATATGTTTAGACAAAAACAAAACGCAGTCTGAGTTGTGACATTAAGCAATGCAAAACATCAGACTTGCATTGCTTAATGTCACAACTCAGACTACGTTTTTGGTCTAAACATATGCTTCGGCATCGTCATTCGCTGAGTGGCCTCCGAAAGTTTCGGTGATCCGCTGTCCAAGTTTTGTGCGGGGACGCAGACGCACGGGCTTGTTTCAGAGTGTAGCACGATATCAAGAGAGCCCCGAAACTGAGTAAAAAAAAGAAAGAAAGCAAGAATTTTCACTGGAAACAGGACAGCTACAGGGATACTCCAGCGATTTGTTTAAGGTCGTTGATTCGCATCGAAATTAGCTCAATACAGCGATAGACACGGCTGTGCCCGTCCCTCAAGTATAATGTGAATTCAAATCAAATTCGTTGAAGTTATTAAATTTTCGTGTTTCGATTTATTGTGTTTCTCCGATCGAGAGCTCCTACTAGCAATTCCGAAGTTAGAGGACTGAAATAGTACAAAGTGTAGAATAAACCACGTTCTCAAATGATTACAAGACTTTTGGTGCGGGTAAAACGCTTGGAAGTTCATTAAATGAGAAGCACAAAAAATCGCTCGACAGACTTTTTAAATCTACCTGCACGACCTGCAAGTCTGTACCATACATGACGTCACACCACTGGAAGGTTCGTGGAAATTTGAATGTTGGTTTCAGCATCAGCTTCACTTACTATTTTATAAATAGCTATTTGAATTTCAAGACAATATATAGCATGCCGTCATAACTAAAAACCGGGTATTCAGAATATGCATTTTATTGGGGAGCTGTCAAAACGGCCGGAGTACCCCTTTAAACAACACCTTGGTCGCCTAGATGACCCTACCGCACAGCGGTTCGCTCGCTCTTTCGAAGGAAGAAGAAGCCTCCAAGCCTTCAGCGCTGTATTCGTGGTGGGGACACGGAAGAATAGAAGAGCATTGGCCCGGGAAAATGACACATGGCACCGATCAACCAAAACTGAATCTGTGAGTAGGGTGGGTGGTGTCTGGTGTTTTTCTCCCGCAAAGATAATTATCGGAAAGTTCGTGCGATCCAGTCCCAGCCCGAGCACATATTGCAGAACCGCAAGGACGTGAATAAAAACATGAGCAACACCGCAAGATCATGCTCAAAGACAAAATATTATGTTTTCTTTTGAACTTTTTTTCCAAAATAACAACAGCAGTCACCTTGCCTTTGTATGCACCTTTGAAGGTTTGGCCTCAGAAGGTTTGTACGGCAGTGATTACAATTGATTAGATTACTTCTATTTGATTACATCTTGGAGCAATATTTTAATCATTTGACAACATTCATTAGTAAGCAGTCACAACTGTAATTTGATTACTTTT